>SWDT01000330.1:0-57592 GCA_009193035.1 Halicephalobus mephisto | reverse complement strand
CTCTACTTGATCAAGAAAGGAGGGGTATCTCCGATCAGACCGAACCTGAACGACGTGGATATCCCTGACCTGAATCCAGCCGTCCTCCATCTGATTCGGGATTGCTGGCAGGAGGAGCCTGAGAACCGACCGACCATCAACCAAGTCAAGACCCTCATGAAGTCGATGAGCGGGAAGAACCAGAATCTGATGGACCACATCTTCAACATGGTGGAGCAGTACGCGGACAACCTGGCTGAGGAGATCGCCGAGAGAACCAAGGAACTCGTGGAGGAGAAGAAGAGAAGCGACGTCCTGCTCTACCGAATGCTCCCGAAGTCTGTTTCATTACTTAGTAAATTTAGCGATGGTCATTTCAGACAAGTGGCTGACAGCCTGAAGGTGGGCAGGTCTGTGGAGCCCGAGAACTTCGAGAGTGTGACTGTGTTCTTCTCCGACGTCGTCCAGTTCACGACCCTCGCCAGCAAATGCAGTCCTCTCCAAGTCGTCGGTCTTCTCAACGACCTGTACTCCCTGTTTGACGGCTGCATCGAGTCCTACGATGTGTACAAGGTGGAGACCATCGGGGACGGCTACATGTGTGTCTCCGGTCTGCCCCACAGAAACGGAAGCGAGCACGCCAAGGAGATTGCGAACTTGTCTCTGGTCCTGGTGGAGGCTATCAAGTCCTTCAGAATCCCCCACTTGCCCTCTGAAAGAGTCAACATCAGAATCGGGGCTCACACAGGCCCGTGTACCGCCGGGGTTGTCGGGCTGACGATGCCGAGATACTGTCTCTTCGGGGACACAGTCAACACGGCCAGCCGAATGGAGAGCAACGGCAAACGTATGTCTTTCGTGTCCGTTCCGTAACCTGGGACATCCCCTTTACAGCCGGGAAGATCCAGATCTCGCCAGAAATGAACAACCTTCTGCACTTGCTGGGAGGCTTCATCACCGAGGCGAGAGGCGAAGTGATCATCAAGGGCAAGGGTGTGATGGAGACCTTCTGGCTTGTCTCCAGAATCGATGACGCCTTCCATACTGAGAGAAGCGACTATCGGGAAGCAAATCCGGACCCCATTTTCTTCGACAGAACCGACAAGAACCAACTGCACAACACGAATCCGATGTACAAGGACTTCATTGACAAAACAATCGTGGAAGAACTCTGATTTTCTCAACTTCCTGCACCAGTAATTTCCTTCCAGCACCCGATTCCGTATGAACCCCTCACTATCTTGTTTTATCAAAGTTGAGCCCTAGAGTGGAGAGTGGAAACCTGGAGTTTTCCCGCTAAAACACAACTTACAAGTCATTTGTTGATTCGAAAAACTGAAACGAGTTGCAAGTGTAAGTTCAGGTAAGACAGTTTTTCGGAACAAAGGAAATCATTGAGATCGCCTCGGCACGAAAAGTCCAAGTTTTGACCCCTACTCTGACTCTCAACTCTGACTTTCAACTTCGATAAAACAGAATACTGATTATTGAAAAACTTTGTAAAAAACTATTATATTTTGTCTATTAATATGGGCTTTATTTGCTGAAACAACAAGTGAGTATGGACCAATTTCCTCTTTGAATAACTTAGCTTTACTATTTTGTACTATGTTTCATAAATTAACTATCCATATAATGGAAATGCTTATTGGAATGCCAGTAATCCAAAAAGTGAGCGTTCGTTAAAATTCTTTTGTGTACTGAGGTCTAGAAAGAGGTCGACATCAAAATCAAAGTTAAATTTTCATACAAATGCCAAATATTCTGCAAAAACACAGCGATTGCGTTGCATTTTTTACAGTAGACAATTGGTAGAACATCACATGCATAGTATTCACGTTTGTTACTACGTACGAAAAATGTAACTTTTAGTTGAGTAATAAATGGAAATCGTCACTATTAAGTTATAATTTTCGTTAAAAATGTCAAATATGAATGAAAATTGTGATGATTGAGTTGCATTTCGAAATTGTTACGTTTTTTGTGTGTACTGGACTCTAGAATATTCCTAGAAATTTCCACTAAATTCTAAATATTTCCAAATATTTTTTCGATATTCTCAAAAGTTAGAAAACTTCCATCAACTTTTGAGAAAATTTACAACTTTTGATATGTGGAACAACAAATCTCGAATTTATTCTGAATTTGCTTCTTTATGGAGTACAAGCAGCTAAATTAAAAGCGCCGAACCGGAGCATGCTTCCGAAAGTGCTCGTGATGGCGCTCCAGAGCTGAGTGCTGTTGCCGTTGAAGACGATGTAGGCCCGGCACCAGATGGTGTTACATCTCTTCTGTGTCATGAACTGGTCTACTTTTACGTAAGTCCTTCTCCAGATAGCCGCATCGTTCACTCCTTTATTTATGTAAGTTTTATGAAGTCGAACAAGTTGTTCCCCGAAAGGCCAGAGGTTGTTGTAGAGGACATTACTGATGATCTCAATAGGAACGTCGATGGACGGATACTTGGCCAAGAAGGTAAGTCCAATGCCTCCTATTTGGAGTGTCTGCATAAAAGACAAGGCTCCCATCACTGTGGACATCAAAACTAAACGGATTTTATCATTTTGTGAGATTTTTACGGAATTTTATTATTTTGTAAAATTTTTACGAAATTTTATCATTTTGTGAAATTTTTACGGAATTTTATTATTTTGTGAAATTTTTACGGAATTTTATCATTTTGTAAAATTTTTACGAAATTTTATCATTTTGTGAAATTTTTACGGAATTTTATTATTTTTAAAATTTTTACGGAATTTTATCATTTTGTGAGATTTTTACGGAATTTTATTATTTTGTAAAATTTTTACGGAATTTTATCATTTTGTGAAATTTTTACGGAATTTTTATAAATAGAAATTTTGAGATTTTTTATTTAAAAATACAAGTTGATTTCAGTATAAATTGCCAGATTTACCGTTTTTTGTGTTTTTATTGTCTCTACCAAGAGGATTGAAAACGATACTATTATAAAAACAAAAAATAAAAATTTTATGAAATTGTCTAGACACGAATTTCCAAATTTTTAAGGACTTTTAAAATAATCATAAAAAATAATCAATCGATTTCAATACTAATTTGTTAGATTTACTATTTTTATTTTTTTATTATTTCCCCGATCGAAAATCAAAAATTTCTTTTTACATTTAATTATGTTTGTGTTGGATTGTGCATAATCTATTTAAATGCAAGCCACAGCGTTAGTTTCGAAGGGAAATACCCTGAGGATCAACGAAATTTGTAAGATTGGGGATTGGCGGCAATTTTGAAATTGCGCAATATTTTGGATAGAGTTCTGATTTATCTCATGCCCTTGGCCCCATAAGATTCTTTCCACATATTTGTGTCTACACGCTGATCCGGATTCCCCAGCGACGATCCAACAGTTTGTTACTTAAAAAACTTACCTGTACTTATTTCCGTCATGGTCATGTTCTCTTTTGCCTGAGGCTCTACGCCGTTAAAGATTTTCTGGTAAGCCGTCACACTGAAGTAAGTGGAAACCCATTTTCGGAATTTCCCGATGACTTTATCCCTGATAGCAGAATTTCCTCCACTTGTAAGTCCTCCGGTCTCCTGGAGGAACAACAAAAAAAAGACAAAAAATAGAATCCAGCGGAGTTTCATTGGAAATAAAAATATAGACTGATCTGTATTAATCTGAATCCAATACTTCCTGCAGTACCAATTATTTGATATTTAATCCGACAACAATTTTTTGTTAAATTTCCGGGACAATAACGTGTCAAATTGGAGTTCAAAATCTATAATTATAGAGACCAAATTACATACTACAGACAAAAAGTAGTTCTAATACACAGGTAAGTAAATCGAGCATGATGTATCAGTGCATTGTATCCAATGTATCGGTATTAAAATGTAATATATTCAGTAGATCAGAATTATTTTAATATATCGATACTTTTATATCATGCACTTTTTTAAAATGCACATGTAAAGAATTTATAACTTCTGTATGACGGAAATGCACTAAATATGTAGGATTTTCATCATGGAAAATACAGTAATCTTTCTATGACGCTCAGTGCCACTTTTGTCAAATATTATGACTTTTTGTCACAAATACCAAACATTCATGAAAACCGTAATAATTATGTTCCATTTTTATTACAATTGGCAATTATTGTAAAATCATATGCAATAATGTTCACATTTGTTATTATGTTGCAAAAGTGATGATTTTTTGTGCAGATAAAATTTAAGGAATACTTAATTTCTATTTACGGAATGCTAACTTATATTCGGAAATACGATGAAAGTTGAAAAAAGTTTTCAAATATCTTATAAGACAGTTTTTTAAATACAGTATTTGTTATAAGAGAGGAATATCAAAAAAAGTTTTAACTTATTTTTTTAAAATGTTAAATTTTCAGAAGGTACTGTACTATCAACATGAAGAGGGTATCAGACGTGAAAACGCCAGCGACTTTTCAGTTGTATAGTACATGTAAGGAAATTTGACCTGTTCCCTCAATGTACTGCTTCGGACCAGTGACAGTTCCTCGGTTTATTCCGTAACTTAACAATACAAAACAAAAATAAAGATGTGACGTCCTTTTTCGGTTTCTGACGTCTTAAACTGCAAAATTGATACAACTGTCATATCTCTGCGCCTTAGGGATTTTCGTGGTGGAACTATCTTCACTTTCCGTGGCAGTATATACACAATTTTTCTGAAATCACGATTAACTGATTGGAATGAAGACGTAACAGCTCATAACCACAGTTTCCACATTATTTGATTCTAACTAAGTACAATCGATCGCAGGACTGCAATCCAACAGAAGATTGATCGTAACTGAGTATAATCGACGTGTTTGGATCATGTTTGTTTCCAGTTAAAAAGGTATTAGTACGTTGATTACACCCAGTTATGATCAATCTTCTGTTGCATTACAATTTTGTCATCGATTGTGCTCAGAATCAAACAATGTGAACTGCTCCAATGAGGATAACCCTAGCTCTCCGAAAGAGTACATGTCGAACCCAAAAGAGTCCCCTATCCAATAATGTGAAAACTGTGGTCACGAGCTGTTACGTGTTCATTCCGTTCAGCTAATCGGGATTTCAAAAAGCCTATATAAAGATCCAATCCCTTTCAAGATACAGATTATTCTCATTGTCGATGAAATCTAAGTTGTGAAGATATCGATCGTCATCCATTGATTCTCTGTCTTCATCAACTTCGAGATGGACTTTTCCACGATCAGAAGCAAAACTTCAAATCATCAACTTCAATAAGCAATCTTTCCAAAAATCACCGTTGAAAAAGTACAAATTTCTTCTTTACCGATTACTGTAGTCCAATACTCGGAAATAATCATTAACATTACATTTGAAAAAAAATCCAGGAAAATAAATTCCGAAATTTTACACAAAAATGAATTTAAATCAAAAAATAATTAATTTTCATAGAATTTTTACTTTTGTCAAAATCGATTTTCAAATATTGAAATACCTAAATTTATTTTGGAATATTTTTTATTCAATATTTATAAATTATAATTTTTAAAACTTTTATGACGATGAACCAGATAAAATATAAATTAAATTTATTTACAGCTTAATTGAATAATTAAAAAACTAAAATGCGTAGATAAAGTAAAGGCTTCAGTGAACGAGATCGGCATTCGAGACGCATTTTCCGAATCCGGAGGCTGGAAGCCAGGTTCCCTTCGGACCACAGGACAGGGCAGCATGTCCGGAGACAGAATAACCAAAATCGCAATTGAGAATCGCCGTAGTTCCCATTTGGTAGGGTCGTTTTCCTGATTGGATATAAGTTATCTGAAATTTCTCAATCAAGACAACTGATGACGGTATTGAGTAAAAAACAAAAAAATAAATAAAAACGAAAAACTATTCATCGTCGACTGCTTAGGGAACTCAATTTCATGTTTCCAGACTAGTTCTGGAAAACTCGGTCTAATCTGGTATGAATCATTCTAGAAAATCCTAGCTCGATCTTATAAAGACCATTCTAGAAGAATTCAGTCCGATTCGACAATACCTAAGTCAACGATATGCTTTATATGGAACATCCTGAATGTTTTGGAAGTCGTTTGTTTCTAGATATTTTTAAGCTCTAATAGAAAAACGGAAAATCGATGGAAACAAACCTTTCCCTTCTGAACTATCTCCAAGGGTTGACAGATGCCGGGACCTCCGAATTTGGTCTGTTCGGCATTGTTCGTGGCGTGAACGACGTCGCATTCCCCCAACCTCGGGAGCCAGAGACCGTTGAGACATTCGGCTTCTCCGACTCCCTTTGTGACCAGGGCTCCGTCTTCGAGACAAATAAGTCGGACTACTGTAGAGTTGGGATAGTTGCCGTCACTCAAGGGGGTCTGAGTGAACTCCAGGGTACTTTTGAGACTCGTCGATTTTATGGGAGGACATCTGATTCCGGCTGGATAACTCGTGGGAGCCGCAAAGGACCCGCCTCCGGCAGTGGGCTGTCCAGTGAGGGGTGTACAGACTCCAACAGGGGGACTCCAAGTGCTGTTTCTGCAGGTGGCCGTAGCCTGGCCTTCTAGAGTCCTTCCGAAGTCACACATCAAAGTCGCAAAAGTTCCTTCATTAAACGGTCCATGAATGTTGAAGATCTCACTGTAGGCTATCTGGATAAAAAATAATTTAAAATCAGTCAACAAATAGATAAACAAACATGTCCGCCTTCGACTCGAGATATCAATTCACATTGCCCTCCGGGGATCCTGCCAGGGACCTCACAAGTCCCGATCTCCTGAGACCAGCTGCCTTGGACACAAGTGGATGTCGTAGATCCCCCAATGGCCTGAGTCCCTAGTTCACAGATAAGAGTGGCTATCGTACCTTCAGAAAAAGGAGGGTAGTTAGATCCCTAAAAATTTATCCACATTCACTCAATTGAATAAAAATCAATTTTTGTTATTTTTAAAATTAATTTTTGTTATTTTTAAAATCAATTTTTGTTATTTTTAAAATTAATTTTTGTTATTTTTAAAATCAATTTTTGTTATTTTTAAAATTAATTTTTGTTATTTTTAAAATCAATTTTTATTATTTTAAAATTAATTTTTGTTATTTTTAAAATCAATTTTTATTATTTTTTAAATTAATTTTTGTAACATTGTTTATAAATATATCGTTGAATAAAACGAATGTTAAAAAACTGAGTCTATTTTGCCGTCTGGGGGATTAGTCAACATCTCACCGAAAGTAATTAGTCACGTTTGAATTTTAAAGTACAATTATCCGGATGTAAAATTGAAGGATTAAATTTAAACTCCTACTCTCGTTAATCTGGATTAAAAATAAAATAAAATAAAATTATACCAAATTCGTCGATTTAGAATCAAATTGGAATTTTCGAAAAATTCAAATTCGAACTGAATTGATTAAATTCGGAAATTTTTAAAAATCGAAAATTCTGGTCCGTACTTACCGAAGAATACAGAATCTGGCCTCTTTCGACATGGACGACGGGGAACGTACAAGTTGAAGAATTCGTTTTCGGCAAGATGGATCTGCTCGAAACAGGAACACAACTGGCGGATTCCTTCGTTCTGACTTCTCCGTTCTTACAGTAAACCGTCACTTGAGACACTTGACTCGCGAATCCGGTGTTGCAAACAACTTCGACGATTCCAGGATCATCTGTGGTTTTCAACTTTCCGTTCGAGACCAAAGGAAGGACTTCAGAATCGCATTCCACAGATTTCCTTTCTTCCGTCGTGGATTCTGCTTCTGGAACCACTCCGTTATTTCATCCGAAAGTTAAAGTTTATTAATCGATTAATAGTTATTAGGAACGTCACTCAAATTAAGTCACATCAAAACAAACAACAATAATTATTTTTTACAGTGATTACGGTAGCCACACAAAGCGTTATTTTCCGAATCCGCTCTGCATACAAGATCCGAGGGAAAGGGTCGACCACCCCGTAGACTGGCACGTAGTAAAGGTCTGTCCGATCGGCTGGTACCCCAGGTTACAGTTGAGAGTGGCCTGGGTTCCGACAGAATAGATGGAATTCGAAGAGAAGGACGTATAGGTGATGACACCGTTCAGAGGCGTGGGAAGAGTGTAACAATTTCCTAGAATTTATTGACTTTCAACAAAAAGCGGAAGAAGCGTGCAAGTACAAAGTTGTTAGTAAATTTCGTAATGCATAAAATGAAGGACTAACCGAAGCCGGATGTAGATCCAGTTGATCCAGAAGCCCCGAACACACATTGTCCAAGAGAAGAAGGACTGAATTGTCCATTGTAGCAAGTGGCAGAAGTGGATCCAGAAGCCCCATAGCCACTGTTGCAGACGAGGGTTGCGGTGGTTCCACTGGGGAAAGGACCGAAAGTTCCTCCTGAAGAATACCGTATCTGTCCATTGAACGGTGCTATCATCGCGAAGCATTGTCCACTTCCGGAGGTGGTTCCTCCGCATCCATTGAACATCGAAGGCGACCAGAAGCCGTTTTGACAGAAGGCGGTGGTCGAGCCCTGAGGGGATTGGCCGTTTGTGCAGGTCAAACTCGCGGTGGTCCCGGACGGAAAAGGTCCGAATTGCGATCCAGAAGAGTAGTGAATCTGACCTCCAACTACTGTAGGCATGGTGGTGTAGCAGTATCCGGCCCCAGTAGTACCTCCAATTCCTCCAATGGTAGAACCCCCACTGCAACCAGAAAAGGAACTAGGGGACCAGGCTCCGTTCTGACAGTAGGCAGTCGTCTGCCCCATCGGCTGACCCCCGTTGCAGTTCAGAGTGGCTGAAGTCCCGCTCGGCCAAGGTCCCATGGTGTTCCCGTTACTGTATTGGACTGTCCCTCCAGAAAACGACATCACTCCGATGTAACATTGACTTCCGAATCCTCCACCGGTACTGGAACCTCCACAAGTCCCCAAAGAAGGACTCCAGATTCCGTTCTGACAAACACTCGAGGAAGACCCACTGACGTATCCGGAGTAGCAGGTCAAAGTGGCTGTTGTTCCTTGATTGTAGCTTCCGAAGTTTTGGGAAGATTGACTGTAGGTGACTTGACCGTTATAAGGGGTCTGGACAGCGACACAAGTCATCCCGCTTCCGGTATTTCCTCCGAATCCGCCACAAGTTCCGAGAGCAGGAGACCATTGGCCGTTGTAACAGGAACTCGAAGAAGATCCAGAAACACCGCCGGAGTAGCAGGTCAGAGTAGCTGTGGTTCCTTGATTGTAAGTCCCCAGTCCTTGGGCTGACTGACTGTAGATGACGTTTCCCCCTATGGGGGCCGGCATTGCGAAACATTGTCCGGATCCGAAGGTGGTGGTTCCTCCGCCGGAACTGGTGCAGGACCCCAGGGTCATCGGGTTCCATTGGCCGTTGTAGCAAGTGGAGGTGGTTGTTCCGCTCACGTAGTACCCAGGGTTGCAGGAGACAGTGGCCGTTGTTCCACTCGGATAAGGACCGAAAGTGGAAGATCCCGAAGAATAAGTCACTTGGCCGTTGATGATGAAAGCTCCTATCGCGAAGCATTGGCCTGTGGTCGACCCAAGACCCCCTAGAGACCCTATGGGGGTCGTGCCGAGACCCCCAAGACCCCCAACCCCTATCAAGGACCCCGAGACACAAGAACCAATGCTCGGGGACCAGACACCGTTCGAACAGAACGAAGACGAACTTCCAGAAGCCGAGTACCCGATGTTGCAAGACAACATGGCCGAAGTCCCCGAGGAATACGGTACCGAAGGATTCGACTGGATGTAGTTGATGTGGCCGTTGAAGGTAGACAAAGGATAACAGGTGGCTCCAGAATTTGTCCCGATTCCCTGAAATCGTTTTTTCAAAAATCAAAATCATCGAAAAATTTAAGAAACAATGAAAATCGAAGGAAAACAGACAGCTTGGAAAATGAAAGAAAAGTCAAAAATCCAACAGATCTTACCAGTTGTCGCCTCGATCTAGCGACTACAGTAGTTGTAGAAACATTTTGCTAAAAAGCATTTTAAATTTAAAAATCAGAAAAAGACAAGACGTAAGATTACTGTAAAATAAGTTTAAATGACCAATGGGTTACTGTAAAGTAATTTTATACAAATAATGGGTTACTGTAGATGAGTTTTATATAAATAATGGGTTACTGTAGATGAATTTAAAATTATCAATGGGTTACTGTAGATCAATTTTAAATGATCAATGGGTTACTGTAAATCAATTTTTAATGATCAATGGGTTACTGTAGATGAATTTAAAATGATCAATGGGTTACTGTAGATGAATTTTTAATGATCAATGGGTTACTGTAGATCAATTTTTAATGATCAATGGGTTACTGTAGATCAATTTTAAATTATCAATGGGTTACTGTAGATGGATTTTAAATTATCAATGGGTTACTGTAGATGAATTGTATATAAATAATGAAATGACACAAACCTCCTGACATTGTCCTAGTCCGGGGAAGGGAGCCCAGCCTCCGGATTCACAGGTGACTCGGGTGTTTCCAACGACGGAATGTCCGAATTGACAAGTTAACTCGGCTATTGAGCCGTAGTCGTAGGGTCCATTGCCTCCGGAAATGTAGTTGATCATGCCGTGGGGGACATGCATCAAGGGCGGACATCTCTGGACGGCGACCGTCTGGCAGGTCCCGATCTGGGTCCACTGCCCCCCTTCGCATTCCGCTGCTGTTTGTCCAACGGGAGAGTACCCAAGGAAGCAGTTCAAAGTGGCCATGGTTCCGGAGGGGTAAGGGGGCAGATTCAGAGGGGAGTAGCTGAGGAAACTATTCGCAGGGGTCTCCAGAGCCGGACAGTTGGTTCCGAGGTCCTGTCTCTTGGGATTCTGCGGTTTGGATTCCTCCGGCTCCGGACAAGACCCCAGGGAAGCCGGATGCCAGTTTCCTTCCCGACAGATCGCCGTCGTCTCGAAGCCGGATACTGTACATTTGAGATTCGCTCTGGCTCCAGAAGGCAGACTGATTTCGTTTTCAGGATCATAAGTAATCTGGAAAAACAGTAATAAATACAGTTATTTTTAAAATTCAAAATACTTGTCCTCCAGAAATTTCAGCAAAGTGGTCGCAATCTTGACAAAACGAAAAATTTATAAAAAATCCACAAATGAACAATCCGATCAGGAACTTCATTTTTACAGCATCGGACAATTTACTAAAAATGACGAAATATATAATTAAAATAGCAAAAAATAACTTCAAAAATTGTCACGCAATAATCTCGACACGAACATTTGCAATTTTTTGGGAAATTTAGAAATTTTGGGTTTTGGAATTTTATAGTAGGAATTTCTACTTGATTCTGGGAAATTCTAAAAACATTTTATTAGATTCTGGGAGATTCTAAAACTTTTTATTACATTCTGGGAGATTCTAAAAACATTTACTAGATTCTAAAAACTTTTTACTAGATTCTGAAAAATTCTAAAAACTTTTTACTAGATTCTGGGAAATTCTAAAAACATTTATTAGATTCTGGAAAATTCTAAACTTTTTACTAGATTCTGAGAGATTCTAAAAACATTTATTAGATTCCAAAAAATTCTAAAAACATTTATTAGATTCTGGGCAATTCTAAAAACATCTGTTAGATTCTGGTAAAATTTCAGATTTTGAAACTTTTTATTAGATTCTAAAAATTTCCATCACATTCTGGAAAATTTCAGAAGATTCTAAAACTTTTTATTCGATTCTGGAAAATTCTAAAAATCTCCATCAGATTCTAGAAAATTTCATTAAACTTTAAACAATTTAAAACTTTTTATTTGATTCTGGAAAATTCTAAAAATTTCATCAGATTCTGAAGAATTTCGAAAATTTTATAAAATTAAAAAACTAAAATTTTTGTTGAATAATAAATTTCAAAATTTTGGAATTTTCTAAATTTCAAAATTTTCACAAAAATCAAATTTCCGATGTAATTAAAAAATAAAACATGACCTGAGGAAACAGAACCAGGTGAAAGTTGTGGCAGTTGATGTCTGGTTTTCAAGGAGTGGTGCTTGTTTAATCCGATTTCATAATTAACGACCGAAAAATGAACTACAAAATGTTCGAAAAAGTCCCAAATACTCAAGGGAAAAACATCTTCGAAAAAACGAGATTGTTATGCAAAAAAAGTAAAAATAACAATTTTGGAACTAAATTCTCCTGTGCTGAAATCTGTAAAAATTTCGAAATCAAAATAAAACTTGCAATGTGCGCGCAACATTCTAAAAAATAAATATTTTTATATTTAAATTTATAAAAATTTCGAAATCAAAGAAAAATCTGCAATGTGCGCGCAATATTCAGACTGATAGACTTTCTAAATTTGGATTTGAGAATTTCGAAATCAAAATAAAACTTGCAATGTGCGCGCAACATTCTGACAGGCTGATAGGCATTAATATATTTAAATTTACGAAAATTTCGAAATCGAAATAAAATCTGCAGTGTGCTCGCAATATTTGAACAAGTTGATAGATATTCATATTTTTGGATTTACGAAAATTTCGAAATTAAAATAAAACTTGCAATGTGCGCGCAACATTCAGGCAGGCTGATAGGCATTACTATATTTAAATTTATAAAAATTTCGAAATCAAAATAAAATCTGCAGTTTGCTCGCAATATTCAGACTGATAGATAGACATTTCTAAATTTGGATGTGAGGATTTCGAAATCAATCGAAAATATTTCGAAATCAATCGAAAATATTTCGAAATTTAACCTTTGGCGTTTTGTCCAGAAATTAATCTACTTAATTTTACTTCTTAATCTTTGGTATTTTGTTCCTAAATTAGTTTAGTCTATTTTAGTTTTTAATTTTTAGCGTTCTATTCTATAGCAAACTTATTAAAAAAAATAAAAATTACGAAATTTTATTAAAAATTTGAAATTTAAAAAAATCGAAAAAAGTAAAAATTATGAAATTTTTTTTTAATTTTAAAAAAATCGAAAAAAATAAAAATTACGAAATTTAAAAAAAGTAAAAATTACGAAATTTTAAAAAACAAAAAAATTGAAAAAAATTAAAATCGACTTATTTTCAGGAGCGGATTTCGAAGATCCAAGTCTGACACAATTTCCAGATTTGAAAAGGGAATTTCAGACTTCAGAAGTCTTGCAAAATTGACCAGTTGTTCTTCAACAATCCCGAGAATCTGGTCTGAAACATGTTTTATCCGAAAGAAGATCCCTCAAACTAGATATTGACTCATCCGGATTTAATCTGAAATAAAAATTAAAAATGAGAATTTTATTTGAAATAAAAAATCAAAAATCCTATTTCAAAAAAAATTGAAAAATATCTTCGACGAATGTACCGTGGACAGTCGGAATTTCACGAGCCAGTTTTGGCTAGTTATAGTCCGATCATACGGCGGATTTGGATTTTCGTCAAAGGATTAACGGAAGAATTTGGGTAATTCCAGATTTGGCAACAGGAATCAGAAGCGACAAGACCGATTTTAACGAACATCAATGAATTCGGACTAAAAGTCAAATTTTACATTTTTTAAATTTTTATATTTTAAAAAAATTCTTTTTTCCGAAAAAATTTCACTAATCATACGGTAAATTCCCTATTACTGTAAATCCTAAAGAACCAAAAAGCAACTTTCATGACGAAATTTCGGACGATTTTTTCGAGTTTGATAGTTTCAATTCGAGTGGAATTTGACACAAAAACAATCTGAAAAAGAATTAAATCAACTCCTGCTGCGAAAATCCCTGAAAATCATGACGCATTTGGTAGATTTCTAATTCGAATCGAAATTGCCACAAAAAATAAAAATTAACTCCTATCGCGAAAATCGTGATTATTTTTCTACACACAAAAATATAACTTTTAGTCCAGTAATAAATGAAAATTATTACTATTAAATTGTAATTTTCATTATAAAAGTCAGAAATTTAAAAAAATGTGATTATTGTGTCACATTTCGGAATTGTTATCGAGTCAAAAACTGTTTTTTGTGTATTGGAGCTGTTTTTGGATAGTGACCAGAAAGCTCTGACTTGAGTCCGAAATAGACACTATTCAAAATCTCTACACACAAAAATATAACTTTTAGTCCAGTAATAAATGAAAATTATTACTATTAAATTGTAATTTTCATTATAAAAGTCAAAAATTAAAGAAAAATGTGATTATTGTGTTACATTTTTTACATTTCGGAATTGTTACAGGACCAAAAGTTATGTTTTTTTGTGTAATTCTTTATTGTGAGAGATTTAATCTAAAAAATGAAAGAAATCGAAACTAATTTTCGCCGCGAAAGTTCCTAAAGATAATAGTAAGCTATCCATATGCAAGTATGGGTGAAATTTAGTCTAAAAAAATCAAAATTAACTTTTATCACGAAAGTTCTTGGTAGTCATTACTACTTTTGTCATTACTCAGTACAAGTGGGATTTAGTATAAAAAGTAACTGAAGAGTAAAATCAACTTCAATCAAAGAAGTCTCGGATGACTTCGGGAAGTCTACTCATCTGCCAGCGTGAGTGAAATCTATCTCAGAAACAAAAAATTTGGAAATAAACTCTCACCACGAAAGTTTTTGATAATTATGAAAATCTATTTATTTACCAACACGAGTGGAATCTCTCAGAAACAAAAAATTCCGAAATAAACTCTCAGCACGAAAGTTTTTAATAATTATGAAAATCCATTCACCTACCAACACGAGTGAAATCTCTCAGAAACATAAAAATTTGGAAATAAACTCTCACCACGAAAGTTTTTGATAATTATGAAAATCCATTCACCTACCAGCGTGAGTGGAATCTATTTCAGAAACAAAAAATTTGGAAATCAACTCTCACCACGAAAGTTTTTGATAATTATAAAAATCCATTTATTTACCAACACGAGTGGAATCTATCTCAGAAACATAAAAATTTGGAAATCAACTCTCACCACGAAAGTTCCTGATAATCACTACTACCTTTGTTATTATTCAGTATGAATGGGATTAGTATGAAAAGCAATCCAAGAGTAAAATGAACTCTCACCACGAAAATTCCAGATGACTAATTCCTCTCATTTACCAGTGCGAGTCAAATTTACCGGAATTTTCAACTTAAAGACCAGAATGAAACCACCATCAGTAATTTCTATCATTGTGGCTTTACCCATTTGCCTATTGTTTCAGAAATGGTTACTGTAAAGTGATTTTTTCTAGAAACCTACGTCATCGGCCTAATCCCGGAAGGAAGTACGAAGCACATCAAAGTTCTCAATTGCAGAACTGTAATTGGCCAAGTGTGAAATTAAGAATCTCAAATTTGACGGACTGTTAACGACAAATTAAAACAAAAATTATATTGAAAAAATTAAAAATAATAAAAATAAATTATTTTTAATTTTTAAAACTTTTTAGAAAATGTCATATTTTAATTTTATTGAATTTTTAGATTCTAAAAATTTTTTAAAATTATCATAATTTTCTTTAAAAATTTTTAAATTTCTATAATATTCTAAAAAGTTCTAAAATTTCAATAATATTATAAAAAATCTAAAAATTTTCATAATTTTCTTTAAAAATTAAAAATTTAAAAATTTCAATAATATTATAAAAAATCTAAAATTTCAATAATATTATAAAAATTTAAAAATTTTCATAATATTCTAGAATTTTCTAAAAACTTAATGAATTTAAAAAATTTTTTAATTTTTCAAATAAAAACAATTTTAATAGTAAAAAATTGTAAAACTTTTTACTTTTTATTGAAAATTGTCAAATGTACTAAAATTGAGCAAAAATTGACTCATACCACAATCGGCGTCAAAAAACACCGGATGATGTTTCAGAAAATTCAAAAAATAACGGAAAATCCGATCGGATGAGAAAACCGGAAATCAGAGATTTCGCTTCTGGCCGGTTATTTCCTTTTGCCACTGAAAATGACCAATTGAAAAAGGGATTTGAATAGTTCCTGAGGGATAACTGACAAACGGATAAAACAGTGAAAACCGGAATTCGAAAATGAAGAGTTCAACTTCAGGGACGTTGTTGTGAGGTTAAACAAATATTTTTTAAATTTGTAAAATATATTTTTAAATTTGTAAAATGTATTTTTAAATTTGTAAAATATTTTTTAAATTTGTAAAATTTATTTTTAAAATTGTAAAATATTTTTTAAAATTGTAAAATATTTTTTAAATTTGTAAAATATTTTTTAAATTTGTAAAATTTATTTTTAAATTTGTAAAATATATTTTTAAATTTGTAAAATATTTTTTAAATTTGTAAAATGTATTTTTAAATTTTAAATAATTGTTATTCTAGAATTAATTTTAAAATAAAAAATCACCTGACTTCTTGAAAGGAATCAGAAAGTAAAATTGTTTAAGATTATAATTATTTTTAGTTTTTTTGTGAAAGTTTAGAAAATAATGTTTTCAAAATGATATGATGACTACTGTCAGATTTATTTTAAAATCAAAAATCGTCTAAGTTTTGGAAAAAAATTAATAATTATCTAATTTCTGGAGAAGAATCAGAAGTCGTTTAACTTTTAAAGAAGAGCCAGAAGTCATTTGGTTTCTGGAGGAAAATCAGAAGTCGTCTAAGTTTTGGAAAAAAATTAATAATTATCTAATTTCTGAAAAAGAATCGGAAGTCGTTTAACTTTTAAAGAAGAGCCAGAAGTCATTTGGTTTCTGGAGGAAAATCAGAAGTCGTCTAAGTTTTGGAAGAAAATTAATAATTATCTGATTTCTGAAGAAAAATCAGAAGTCGTCTAAGTTTTGGAAAAAAATTAATAATTATCTAATTTCTGGAGAAAAATCAGAAGTTGTTAAAAATGTTTAAATTTTTATTTTAATTTATAAAATCATGTTTTTTGAATCACATAACTACTTTCGGATTAATTTCAAAATCAAAAGTCACCAGAATTCTGAAATTTAATCATAAATAATTAAAATTATTTTATTTTTTAATTTTTTAAGTTTTTATTTTTTAAATTTTAATGTTATATAAAAACTTTTAAAAATGGTTCATTTCTTCGATTTGACGACGATTTCATGTTTATCTTATCCTGCTGATTGCTATCGATTTGTTTGCCCTTCCGAGGTGTCTTCCTAAACTTAGTCATCGACGCCAAGTACGGCCACCCCCACGTGTTTCCCGAAAAATCTTGTAATAAAACTGAGTCACAATTGATTTTTGTCGTTATCATTCATTTTCGTTTTTTTCGACGACTTATAACTCTTTGAAATTTGACTTCAGATTCATTCCAAAATGAAGTTTGTTTTGTTTTTTGTCTTCTTGGGCTTCTGCGAAAGCTTCATGTACTACACCCCCGACACTTACCCCAACTCCTTGTGGAACCCCGTCGCCTGCGGACTGAGGATGACCGGCTTGGCTTGTGATCCGAATCACATCCTCGGAAATCACACTGCCGAAGGTTAGTTTTCTAATAATAATGTTGGATTGCGCATAATCTATTTGAGTGGAAGCTTGTATAACTTTGGTGCCGAAGGGAAATACCCTGAGGATCAATGAAATTTGTAAGATTGCGAATTGGAGGCAATTTTAAAATTGCGCAATATTAGTAATAGAGTTGTGATTTATCTCATGCCTTTGGCCCCATAAGGTTCTTTCCACATATTTGTATCTACACGCTGATCCGGATTCCCCAGCGACGATCCAAAAAATAATAATTTTTATAAAAAATTAATTCCATAAAATTCTCTATAATCAGGAGGTTGTGGAAAAAGTTGGAATTTTATGGAAATTTTTGAATTCTTCCAGAATTTTGGACAAAGTTTCGAAATATCGTAGATTCTAATAAAAACATGAAAATTCCAAGAATTAAATAAAAGTTTTAAAAATATTACAAAAATCTTCAGAATCCAGTAGAAGATTCTGAAACTCGGGAATTTCACAAAAACTAAAGAAATTCAGGAATCTTAGAATTTTTTAAAAAGTTATATAATTTATTATAATTCAGTAGAAGATTCTGAAACTTTTGAGAATTTCACAAAAGCTAAAAAAATTTCAGAATCTTAGAATTTTTCGAAAAGTTATAGAATTTATTAAAAATTTTTGGAATCTGTGAATTTTCTGTTTTTGAAGTATTCTTAAATCTCGTAATTTTTAAAAATAAATAAAAATTCCAAATTAACATCGAAAATAAAAAAATCTACTACATTCTAGAAAATTTTGGAAATTTATTTCGAAAGAATTTCACAATAACACTTTATTTTGATTTTTATGAAAATTATTTTTTCAGAATTGAATATCCTCTTGAAGAACGTCCAATACACCACGAACTGTTCCTGCGAAGACAAAAACAAATGCTACAATCCATCTGAAGGTTTCACCATCTCTGTCGCCGTATTGAACAAGATCAGCGACGACGATACGGTAGTGAATGCGACTTTGGAACATAGATTGAAGCTGGCTCAGATCTTCGCCGATGCCCTCAGAATCCGACAAGACAGGGGGAACTGTGGAGACGACATCTTGATCGTCCTCTCGAAGTCAGATACGGTCATCTACACTTCCCTCGGATCCACTGCGTCGAAGTACTTAACTAGAGAATTCATCCGGAAAGTTGACAAAAAAGTTGCTGCAAAATTGGATAATAAAGAGTACTTCGAAACCTTGAGTGAAATGATCCTCATTTACGACGACATCCTAAAAGGGAAATCAGTCGAAGAAAAACTAAAAGAACCATGGTATCATCCACTTCCCCTCTGGGCCGTTTGGGCCATTGGAGGGGCTATCGTTTTCTTGCTGCTCCTGACGATTCTGGTGACGGTCTTCTGCTGCTACAAGAGAAGAAAGAACCGAGAATACAGCGTCGGAAGGGTCAACTACAATACAAGGATGTAACTAGGTCTTCCTCATCTACAAAATCAATGGCACTTTTTCATATCAAACTACCGTAGTCCACACTTTAAATACCGTTGGTAAGTTTCTTGGAATTTGATACATACGCAAAACTGTACATAGTAAATGGTATATGAAAATATCGGAAATAATGCACTTATTCACTGAAATAACCTCGATGTATCGTTTTTCCTCGTTTATAGATATGTCGATCTTAATGCACTAGAGGTATTGCTGCTAATGCATCATATGTATTGCTCTTACTGTGTTACTTCTAATACATATGGCGCATTACTCTCAACGCACTAGAAATGTCGCTCCTAATGCATTTAATACATTATTTCTCAAGCGTTGTATGCATTATTGTTACCTTATTAGATTCACTACTCTTACTGTATTACTTCTAACGCATTTAATACATTATTTCTACTGCATTACTTCTAACGCATTAAATATATCGTTTCTACCTCATTCGATTTATTACTTCTAATGCATTAGATGCATTACTTTCACCTCACTAAATACATTGCCTTTACCTCCTTAGATGCATTACTTCTAATGTATTATATGCACTATTTCTATCTCACTAGGTGCATTACTTTTACCTTATTAGATGCATTACTTCTAATACATTAGATGCATTACTTATACTGCATTAGATGCATTGCTCTTAATACAATAAATGCATTAGAACCTATGTATTTGATGCATTAAATTTTTTGCTGATTTTTTTTAACTTCAATTTAATGATGTATGGTATTTTTGGAATTTTCCACCGATTTATAAAAACCAATTTGAAAATTATTTTGTAATATAAGAATTCTTTATCTCGAAAAATTACAAAAATTTAATATCATGGAATATTGGTAAAATTTGCCATATCTCGATCCATAATTGACGGAAATAGATGCGTAGTATATCAACCGATGATTTTTGAACTTATAATTTAATAAACTAAATTTCATTTCACCCATTACTAATCAAATTATGGAGTTTTTTCGGACTAAATTATGAAGTAATTTTCAAATTGATTCTTGTACTCAGTGCCAAAGTCTATAAAGAATTCGACATCAAAGTCAAAATCAAACTAAAATCTGCAATATGCTTGCAACATTCAGGCAGACTGATAGATATCCATATTTTTGTATTTACAAAAAATCCGAAATTAAATTTAAATCTGTAGTTTGCCTGCAACATTTTAAAAAATATATTTTTATATCCGTGAAAATTTCGAAATTTAAATTTGCAGTTTGCCTGCAACATTTTAAAAAATATATTTTTATATCCATGAAAATTTCGAAATTAAATTTAAATCTGCAGTTTGCTCGCAACATTCTAAAAAATATATATTTTTATATCCATGAAAATTTCAAAATTTAAATCTGCAGTTTGCTCGCAACATTCCAGCAAAGTGGTCTACTTAATTTTTGCACAAAAATTTAACTTTTATTTTATGTCGACCTTTTTACAAACCTCAGTACAGATAACAATTTCCGAAAATTTCATATATAGTTTAATTAAAATTAAAAAATGTTAAAATTTCTTAAAACCAAACATAATCGATTACTGTAACAAGTAAAAATTATTTTTAAAATTTATTTTTTCGACAAATTTTTAATTTTTTAACAGAGCAAAAATTACATTACTTGTTTACTTTGTTAAATTTTAATTTAATTAAATTTTTAAAAATTCATCATAATTGATTACAGTAACAGGTGAAAAATCGTAAAAATTAATTTTTCTATAATCATTTTTTTTCATATTTAATTTTCCTAATATGACAAAAACTACAGTAATCATTTATTTTTTAAATTAAAATTCAATTAAATTTTTAAAAAATTAAACATCGGTAGTTACAGCAATGTATAAAAAATTATGAATTTTAAAAATTATTTTTTGTGTAATTTTTTATTTTTATTAAATTTTTAAAATATTCTAAAAAAATCAAAAAATTTATTTTAAAAATTTTATTTTTTTGATTTTATTAAAATTTTAAAAACTTAATTTTTTTCAGCTTTTTGAATTTTTTAAAAATTTTATTTTTTTTTCAGTTTTTTTGAATTTTTTAAAAATTTTATTTTTTTTTCAGTTTTTTTGAATTTTTTAAAAATTTTATTTTTTTTTTCAGTTTTTTGGATTTTTTGAATTTTTTAAAAATTTTATTTTTTCAGTTTTTTGATTTTTTCTTTTTGATTCTATGGACTTCGAATCTATGACCAATTAATCCTTGGAACTGCGACCCTTTGAATTAGCTGGACTTAAGAAATAGACTACAACTCCAAAGTTCATCGATGTTTACAATCAAAATTTGCTCTTATAATTTATTTATTTTCAAAGTTTTTCGTCCGGTTTTTTGTCCTTGATCTCGAGAAATAAATTTTATTTTTACATCGTTTGATGTGCAAAAAAATGAAAACAACAATACGTAACTTTTTTATAAATAACATAAAAACAAAACAAAATTATGTGTCTAAGGTCCATGCCTGAGGCAATTTCTAGAAGGTTTTATATCAGTCTGATAAAATAGATCGAAAACCATTAAAATAATCTTGAAGGACTATGACCAGCTTAACAAGACCCAAATCAGGGATATAGGAGAGCACGAGACGGTCTGGACATCCTCGGCTTGGTTCAATGTGGCCTAAATCAGAAATTTAGAAAAACGTCCACTAGTTTGAAGAAATCTCGACGATTTCAATAAAACTTAAATCAAAGATACGTTGGCTAGATAAAACAACGTAATATTTCGCAATATCCCGGCCAGGTTTAACAGGATCTGCACCTGAGCAGAATCTTGTTTAAAGATAAGAATCTCGAATGTTTTAGAAAGTTTTAGATCGGTTTCGAAAGACCTCAACTTAGAGCAGTAAGACATAAGCCGGAAGTATAAAGATACTATAAGAGTACCACATGACCTAGAAGCATCTGAATCAGTTTAACAAATAAATCCAGAGCTGTAAAGATACCATAGGAACACTAAATGATTCATAAGATCTCAGCCTGATTTGCAAATTCATAAGTCAGTTTTGAAAGATCTCAATTTGGTGTGGTAGGACTTAAATCAGGGGATACGAGGCTGTTGCAGGAGTGTCAAATGATTCAAAAGCTCTCAACTTAACCTAGAAGCTCCTAATCTGTTCTAATAAGATCTAAATCATAGATACTATGACACTTAATGATTATCGAATATCCTAGAAACTACTCATTTCCACAACCTCCTACTCCTAATCAAAAAAGGAAACATTAAAGTAGTTCTGATGTATCGGATATGTCAAATACAACGCACCGATATCAACTGAATATATTCATATATTGAATATAATGTATTTGATAAATCAGAGCCGTTTTACTGTATCTATATATTGAATACAATACATCGATATTATACTTGATGTATCTATACATTCACACAATGTATTTGATAAATCATAGCCGTTCTATTGTATCTATATATTGAATACAATACATTTATATTATACTTGATGTATCTATACATTAAACACGATGTATTTGATAAATCAGAGCCGTTTTACTGTACTATACATCATATAACATGTATTCTTTTTTGTGTGCACTTAGCAGACACAATAGCAATAAAAAATTCAAAGTACTAATTAAATTCGATGATTCGCTGTCTCAAAATCATTAATTTCTGTCTGATAATGTTAAAGAATTTTTTCTTTTTAAAATTTTATTTATTTAGACTTTGATATAATAATATATGGTAATATAATAATATAATAATATATAAATATATAATTATATAATCTTGATTATTACCTGCGCCAGGTAGTGTCAAAGGTCAAATATTCTTTGAAAAGTTCCTCATTGCGAAAGTGCCTCACCTTAAAAAAGTAACTTTTGTGTAAGTAAAAAATGCAAACCAACATTATTGAGTACAAGTTTTGCAAGTTTTGTCAATTTTACAAAGAATGCAACGCATTTGCGACGAATTTTAGGAGCATTAGGACTTGTGATAAAAATAGCATTTTTTACGGAAAATTATAATCTTCAACAAAAGGTACGTCGAACGTCATATAAAGATTATAGGTCTTATATGATGAAATATCATAACAACTACAGGACCATTTGTGATGAAGTACTGTGCAAACATGACTAAGCTTTTCTTAACGAAGAGGTTATATATTTATCACAGAATTTTCCGTGACGAAGATGCTACACAAAAAATATAGAATCTTTCGTGACGAAGATGCTACATATTTTTTATAAGATCTTTATTACGGAGATGCTATATATTTTCTATAGGATCTTTCATGACGGAGACATTACATATTCATTATAGGATCTTTCGTGATGAAGATGCTACATATTCGTTATAGGCTCTTTGTTATGGAGACATTACATATTCGTTATAGAACTGTCTATGATGAAGTACTACTTATTTTTTATAGGACTTTCCGTAACAAAATATCACATAACAATCACTAAGTTTTCTGTTATAAAAATATATACAGTATAACTTGGATATAAGATACCCCCGTTATAATATATCTTGTGTTATAACATACGATCTGAGTGAGCGAGTTTGGTTAATCTGTCTTCAAATTGACCCCCTCTATAATATATTCTTTCTTATAACATTCGCTTTACCCAGTCCCAAGGGGTATCTCATATCCAAGTTCGACTGTATATAGAACTAGGTATTTTGTAATTATTTTAAAGAAAAAAAGATGAAATATAATACAGTATAACTTGGATATAAGATATCCCCATTATAATATATTCTTTCTTATAACATACGCTTTGACTGATCCCAGGGGGTATCTTATATCCAAGTTGGACTGTACAAAACTTATTGAACCCTTTTTTAAAAATGCTACTTACTCGTTGCATATTTGCTATGCGGAAGTTCCGACTTTTTTAGTGCACCGTTGAGTTCAAAAACGAAACTGAGTTTTTAGTTTAAGAGGTTTATATAGGTGCTAACTCTCAAACAACTTCTGACTTTATAACTTTGAAAAAATTTGTTCATTCGGGAACAATTGAACAAATTTTTTTAAAGTTTTTTTTTATTTTTTTTAAATAAAAATTTTTTTATATTAAAATCAAAAAAAAATTTTTTTTTTAGATTTAAAATTTTTATTTTTTTTTTAAATTTAAAATTTCTATTTTTTTTTAAATAAAAAATTTTTTTTTAAATTAAAAATTTCTATTTTTTTTTAAATTAAAATATTTTTATTTTTATTTTTTTTTATTTAAAATTTTTATCTTTTTTTTATTTAAAATTTTTATTTTTTGGATGAATAAAATTTACAGTATTTATTTATATAAAAATAATAAAAATTTATTTTATAAAATTAACTAAAAATAAATTCATGATTTTTGACCGGAAAATTTGTACTTTTTCGAATTAATTTATAATTAATATTTTTAAAAATAAACTTTTATAAATCAAAATTCGGACGACCAAGCAATCTCCGACTAATCTAGTTTATTAAGTTTAAAAGTTCAAAAAATTCATTTTTAATTTTTTTCATTAAAAAATTTATTTTTAATTTTTTTATTAAAAAATTCATTTTTAATTTTTTTCATTAAAAAAGTTTAATTTTTAAATTCGATTTAAAATATAAATTTAGAAATTTTAATACTTTGAATTTCATCCAAAATATAAATTTTTAAAATTAAAAAATGATGAATTTTTAAAAGCTATTTTTCAATTTTTTTAAATTCTAAATTTTAATTTTTTTTAAATTTAAAAAATATAAATTTAAAAAATTTTTTTAATATTTAAATTTCCATTAAAAATACAGATTTTAAAGCTGATTTTAATATTCACTTTTTATCTATTATATAAATTTTAACTTTTAAAAATTAAAAAAAATATAAATTTGAAAATTTTTTTTTAATTTTAAAAGTTTTTTAATATTTAAATTCCCATTAAAAATACAGATTTTAAAGTTGATTTTAATATTCACTTTTTATCGAAGACGATTGTTTGTAAAAGACCAGACTGTTTTGACTGTTTCACTGTAGTTGAAGGTCGGATGTAATCTTGTTTTTCGAGTCTGATAAACCAAAGTGCACAGAGACCTAGAATGACCATTAGTCCATTTTTGTTGATTTACAATTTCGTTTTAATTTTTTTCTATTTTATATAAAAAATAAAATAATTTAAAATGATAACATGGGTCTATTACACGCCTATTTTTTTTTCCAATGAAACTATGTGGTCGATAAAATCCCGCCCATTTTTTTTCTTTTTTAGAGATCGAACAAATAAGTTTTTTTTAGTTACAGAGTCTTCTGAAGCCGACAGAAGCATTTTTGACTAATTTTTTCAAAAAATGTTCAAGATTTATTTTTTATTTTTCTTGAATTTTGCCTCAGGGCGAATTCCGGATCTCATTGAAGAACAAAAAGTAAGTCGAAATTTTTAATTTTTAATTTTAAAAAATGTTGCAAAAATTGGTTGACTGGCCTTTGAAAAAACGAATCGGTCAATCTCCGTCTGATTCTTAGCCACTTTTCCGGTTTTTTTCATTTTTTCGATTTTTTTCATTTTTTCGATTTTTTTCGATTTTTTTCATTTTTTGTAAACTAGGTTCATCCATCATTTTTTTCCTTGTCCGTGGGTAGACTTTTCCACTTTCGATCAGGAAAGACGCCAGAGCTAGACAAAAAACAGTTATCAAGCTTTTTCGAAAGTAATCACGAGGGCTTGGAACAAGATCAAAATCACTCAAAAATCGAAGTAAAAAATTCAATTCAAATTTTTGTTCAACACAGTTTACCTAAAATGAGATGACTTCAAAAATTTAGGTAAAAGTAAATTTTAAAAAAAGTGACAAATTTTTAACATTTATTTTAAAAAATTAATTTAATTTAAAAAATTCATTTTTATTTAACAAAATTTACCTAAAATGTAGTTAAAACAATTTCGAAAATTTAGGTAAAAATAAATCAGAAAAAAAAATGTTAAAAATTTGTCATTTTCTTATAAAATTAATTTAATGTAAAAAATTCATTTTTGTTCAACAAAGTTTGCCTAAAATGTAGTTAAAGCAATTTCGAAAATTTAAGTAAAAATAAATTAGAAAAAAAAATGCTAAAAATTTGTCACTTTTTTTTAAAAAATTACTTTTTATTTAACAAAATTTACCTAAAATGTAGTTAAAACAATTTCGAAAATTTAAGTAAAAATAAATTAGAAAAAAAATGTTAAAAATTTGTCATTTTCTTATAAAATTAATTTAATTTTAAAAATTCATTTTTATTTAACAAAGTTTACCTAAAATATAGTTAAAACAATTTCGAAAATTTAGGTAAAAATAAATCAGAAAAAAAGTGACAAATTTTTCACATTTATTTTATAAAATTAATTTAATTTAAAACAAAATTCAAAAAATCCATTTTTATTTAATAAAATAAATTTGATTTAAAACATAATTAAAATTTAAAAATCTATATAAAATTATCTAGACAAAAAAACCAAAAATTTTTAATTTTATTTTTTAATCAATTTTCAAAAATAATTTCAAAAATAATTTCAAAATAATTTCAAAAATTACAGTATATTTTGGAAGAAAAAATTCAAAAAAATGTTTTAACTTTTATCTAATCTGTTCAATTTTGTTCGAAAAAAAGTAAAATTGGCCTAAAAATGAAACTTTAAAAATTTTTATTTTTATTTAATAAAATTAATTTTTCAAAATTAATAAAAATTAACTTTTAAAAAATAAAGAATTTTAATTTATATAAATTTTACAAAAAGTAATTTAATTTTAATTTTTTTATTTTTAAACTTTTTCAAATTTAAGTTTAATTTTTTTAATAATTTCTAAAGTTTTATTTTTATTTTTTTAATAATTTTTAAAATTTTATTTTATTTTTATTTTTTTTAATCATTTCTAAAGTTTTATTTTTATTTTATTTTTTTAATAATTTTGAAATTAAATTTTTATTTTTTTAATAATTTTTAAAGTTTTATTTTTTTTAATAATTTTGAAATTAAATTTTTATTTTTTTTTAATAATTTTGAAATTTTATTTTTATTTTTTTTCTATGAATTTTTTAATATGATGAATTTTACCTAAAATAAGATCAAAGTGCTTCCAGAAACTAAACTATAACTGGCTTACGGCAGGAAACTCCACAAAAGTCCCTAATTTTTATCTATTCTCGTTGATTTCTTTGGAATGACGTCATAATGATTGTATTAATTAACGTAGAGAAGTCAACAACTCTGACTTTTCGGACTATTATCAAATAAAATGGATTTTCTTTGAATAAAGTCAATTTTTCTTGGAAAAAAAATAAAATTGATTTTAAAAAATATTCCAAAAATTTTTTAAACATTTTTAAATTTTAGAAATTTTAGAATTTTTTAAAATTATTTAATTTTTTAACATTTTTTAATTTTTTTAAAAATATTTAAAATTATTTTTTAATTTTTTTTTAAATATTTAAAATTATTTTTTAATTTTTTAAAATATTTAAAATTATTTTTTAATTTTTTTTAAATATTTTTAATTTTTTTAAAAATAAAATTAATTCGAAAAAATTATTTTAAAATTTCTGAAATTTTTTAAATTTTATAGAATTAATTTAAAAAATAAAAATAATAATTTAAAAATTTAATTATTATTTTAAAGGATTTTTTGAATAACCTAATTTTAAATTTAATAAAGAAAAAAAATAAAAAATGATCTAAAAAAAAGAAATTCAACAAGTTAAAAATCTTCCATGTTTACTTCATTCAGTAGATGTAGGTTAATTTGAGAATCACGTCTAGCAAACAAAACCATTATTCACAGACAGAACAAAAAAATTAGAATTCTTTTTCATTATAAAAATTTTTAAATAAAAAAAATCGATTTTTTAAATTTAAATATTAAATTTTATAAAATTTCTTAAAAATTGATTTTTTTAATTTAAATATTAAATTTTATAAAGTTCCTTAAAAATCAGTTTTTTTAATTTTAAATTTTATAAAATCGTTTTTTTAAATTTAAATATTAAATTTTATAAAATTTCTTAAAAATCGTTTTTTTAAATTTAAATATTAAATTTTATAAAGTTCCTTAAAAATCAGTTTTTTTAATTTTAAATTTTATAAAATTGGTTTTTTTAATTTTATAAAATTCTTTTAAAAATGAATTTTTATTATTTATAAAATTAAATAATTTTTACAATTTTTTATAAAATTTAAATTAAAAAATAACTTTTATTATTTATAAAATTAAACTTTTTCGAAAATTTTTGGAATAAAACAAATTTTTTATAAAATTAATTTTTTCGAAAATTTTTGGAATAAAACAAATTTTTTATAAAATTCCAGATTGGAATTTTTTGGAATTTGTTTTTTGACTTTTTAGAGAAATCATCTGATACAAGCCCAAGATCGTTTTTCCCGGACACAAAAAATAGTTTCCGATTGATCGAAAGAATATACTTCGATTCTTCAAAAACATTTTTATTTTGAAACAAACCACGTGCAACTGATCAGTTTGAAACGCCTGAGGCCAGCTTGAAATAGATTCTAATCAAAAATAACTTAGAAAAAGAAAAACTTGTTTTGAAATTACAGAATTTTTTCAGTCAAAACAATCAAATTTCCTGGATATCCATATAAAACTCGAACCAGAAGATGACTTCTGTGGAGCAAGGCAATGTAACATCAGTTACGGTATCAGTGTCCTAGCTGCACAAAATCAATTCGATCTCCAGGTTTGTAAATTCTAAATTTTTAAATTTTATACTTTAAAATCTTCATATTTTCAAAATTTCTACTTTTTTAATTTTAAAATTTCTAACATTTCTAATTTTTTTTAATTTCAAAATTTTAAAATTTCTAACATTTCTAATTTCTTTTTAATTTCAAAATTTCTATTTTTTTAATTTCGAAATTTAAAAATTTCTACTTTTTTAATTATAAAATTTTTAACGTTTCTAAATTTTTAGGATTTCTATTTTTTTTAATTTTAAAAATTTCATATTTTTATATTTTTTAAATTTAATAATTTTCATATTTCTTTTAAGATGAAACTTTTTTGTTTTTATGTTTTTTTAAATTCCGGATTTTTTATTTTTATTGATTTTTGATTTTTAGAGTCTGATGCTTCTGGACGGCTCCATGCAGAGGACCCCTTACCAGGACAAATTCAAATTCGAGGATTCTACAGTAATCAGAGTAGCTAAGGGTTTCACGACTTCGGATACTAAAATATTCCTCGGAATCCGGCTTTTTGACGTTCCGGACGACATCCAGGATTACATCATTGTTGACGTGACTAACGTGATCAAAAAAAACAGAAAAGCAAAAGTAAAATTCGAAACTGAGACTGCCCGTGTTTCGATAAATGTAAAACAAAAAACCGAAGATCAATTTTGTAAGTTTTTAGGGAAAGAAAATAATATTAATTTTATGAGAGAAAGAAAATAATATTAATTTTAAAAGTTAAAATCTGAGAAAGTAGTTTTTTGAATTTTCGAATTCGCGCGTAAAGTGCATAAAAATGGAAAAAATGGTAAACTGACTCGCTCGGTCTTCTGTTTTTTTACCTAAATTTGAGGATTTCCTAAACTTCCTAGAAATCCATATTAAAGTAATTTCAAATTTTTTTATTTTTCATTTACATCATGATTTTTTGAATTTTCGAATTCGCGCGCAGACGAGCGAGGTATCTAAGAACAGAAAAAATGGTAAATCTGGCAATTTGACCAAAATCGACTCGCTCAGTTCCCACTCTCGCGTTCTCTCTCTCTCTCTCTCGTTCTTTCTTCTTTTTTACCTAAATTTTCGAAAAAAGTTTAATTCCAATTTTTATATCGTGATTATTCCTGATGAGATTTTCGATAAAAATATTATTTTAGTTGATGAATACAACCAACCATTGAACCTTCTAGAAGACGAAAAACACGATTCAGAAGGCCTTGAAGAATTCCAACCAGACAACAGCTGCAGTTGTTCTCACAAAAATTGCGCATGTTGTGAACATGTAAGAGTCCGGAAAATCCACCTTAATGATAACATTTGCACCAACATCACCTACATTTCGAAAGACATCGGAATCGAGTTCAGCGTGTCGATCAACAACCACATCTACTACAGTAAAGAACTTTCATGTAAATTTTTACTTTTTAAATTTAATTTACATTTTTTTTCAGTAAGAAATCCACCTCCAGCTTGTTTCGGAGTCCCTCATCTCAAAAAATATGCCAGTTTGTGTGTTCACATTTACAATGTAAGTTTTTTAAAAATTAAATTTCCTATTTCTTTACAAAAATTACAATTTAAAAAGTGATATGTAATTTTTCGAATTCGCGCGCACATGAACAAGGTATCTAAGAACAGGAAAAAATGGCAATCTGGAAAATTACTGTTACAATTGACTCGTTCCTTTTTACCTAAATTCTAACTTTCTAGAAATTCATATTAAAATAATTCAAAAAATTTTTATATCATGATTTTTCGAATTCGCGCGCAGATGAGCAAAGTATCTAAGAACAGGAAAAAATGGCAAATCTGACAGCTCGCATTGTCCTCATTCTCGTTTTTTCTTTGGAACTTCTTAAAAATCCTCCTTTTTTAAATTATTTTAAAAAATCCAAAACATAAAATGCTTTTATAAGATCTAATTACTTTTCAGATGGAATTAAAGAACGACCATCTTGATGGATGTATCGAATTAGAAGCCAATCTATATCATATCAAAGTTGGTAGAAAACGACTTGGATGTTTCAAAATTCCCTTATGAAATCTTGTACACAAAACGCTATGAAACCAAAAACTTGGATAATCTCCCCGATTGGTCAGGTTGATCTTCATAATTTATGATTCTGATGTTCCTCACGAAAATAAAAACACTAGTTTCCACAGAAACGACTTCGAAATTTCCCTAGATTTTTCCAAACTAGTTTTGTAAATACAATTCAACCACGAGAAAATCCCTTATCTCCATAACCACCAGAATTGTCAGGTTGATTCTGAGGAGGATAAGTGTCGTAAGGAGTTCCGGACATCACTGGAGCTGGATCTTCATAGATAAATCCCGATTCCGGTCTGGATCCACGAGGATTGTAAAACTGCTGATTCTGTCCTGACTGTTCTCCTTGAACTGGCAAAATTGGTGAAGGATAAGATTGATCCACTGGTTGATGAGCGACATTTTGACGATTCTTGGCCCTCAAGGCTTCATAACTCGTTGCATTTTTGGGAACATTCATATTTGCTTGATACTGAAATAAAATTATAAAAATCATATGTGAATTTTTCACGAAATGGTCCTGACACGAATTTCTAAAATTTTCTAAAAATAAAGTGGCCTACGTGACGATTTTGATTTTGCATGAATTATTTCGTAATTATATATTATAAAAATCATAATTTTTTATGACATTGTCCTGACACGAACTTTTAGAAGTTTTTAGAAACTAAAGTGACCCAAATCTTTGATTTTATGGATTATTTCGTAATTACTTATATTACAAAAACCACAATTTTTACGAAATTTCCTTGCTACAAATTTCTAGAACTTGATAAAAACCAAAGTAGCCTATATAATGTTTTCAATTTTGTAGAAATCATTTCGTAACCAGTCATGTTACAAAAATCATATATGAATCTTTTACGAAATCGTCTCGACACGCATTTTCGGACTTTTTTAGGAAATAAAACAGCCTACGTGACAATTTCGAATTTCCGCAAGAATTATTTCGTAATCTGAGGTAATTCCCCTATCAATATTTTAGAAATGTACCTCCCCTAAATGAACAGAGGGTTACGTACTTCGATGCAAAAGTTTCTAAATCCATCTTCGAAAGCTAACGTTCATATATGGAAATATTAATAAAAATCTACAAAATCATTCTCAACACCGAAAACTGGCTATTTAAGTCGTTGCATTTACATTAAAACAAAAAATTCTTACTTTGTGGTAGAGTTCCCAAATTTTAGGCTTGACCCGATCTCCACAGGTATTCATCGACAGTAAATTCGCCGTACATAATGATCCAAATCCTACCAAAGCATAAAACGGCCATCCTTTTGGTCCAAATCTGAACGTCTCAGGAAGTCTAGATCGGGCAAAATACAATGAACCCGTGACCAAAACAGAAAACGGAAGACCTCTTGTCATCGTCATTTCATATGTGCAATTTTTCAAAACTTTTCCAAGTTCTTCTTGATCATCTGATGACAATCTTTTCAATAACCAATCCATCTGTTCTGGAGAAATTTTCTGATAACCATCATGTCCACTAACACGACTAGGATCCATAGCAGCAACTTCAGGAGCCGTGTTCTCCGGAATTATAGAGCTTTCATCAGTATTATCCCAAGTATTCGGCTTATTCATCTTTGCAAAAATCCCTAAAAAACAACAATTAACATAAAACACTTATAATTGATATAAAAAACGACCGAAATAAACACCTAAAATCATCCAAAACAAAAGCGAAAAAGTTGCAAAACATTCAGGGAACACCCAGTTCTGGCATTCTGTTCTCCAATACAAAACCGATTTCCCCAAAAATTCCACCTATCAAATCAAATTAATTAGGGTTATTTCATGATTTTACATGATTTCAAATTACTCAATTCAAAGAAACAATAACTCAGAACAATTAACTGGTACAAAAGATAATAAAACAAGTGCCTAAACACGAACAAAGCCCATTCTTTGGTCTCTTAGAAGCTTGCTCATCTTGTATTTGTATTCTTGAGTAGGCATAACGAGGAAAGAAACCTTGTTTTCCTTGTTGCACAACATCACACGACGTTGTTGAGCAAGAAGCGTCAAATTCTGGAAGTTGACAGCAATGTACGAACGGGGCCATTCTTTTGCCATTTCTTGGTAGACAAAAACAGGACAATTCTCACGGATAACACATCGAAGAAGAAACTCGTAAAAATCATCATGAGTAACGTTACATGGAACAACATTATGTTTACGAACAGATTGATTGAACAGATCCTTTGGAGCAGGTCGAGGTGGAGACAACAAGTGTTCAATTCCAACAGGAAGAGGCACAGGCTCAACATACTCAATATCTCTATGCCGACGTTCAGGAGTTTTTGGACGAGCAAATTCCGGTTCATGCTCTTCAAAACGAGTCGGACTCGGAGGTCTTCCAACTCCCTGAATCTCATCAATTTGCATCGGGGAAAACGGACGTTCAACAGGGAGAATACTGTCAAATTGCATCGAACTTGGAATATCAGCTTCTACAGCCGAAGGTTCACCTAGTTCACGAGAACGAAGAATAGAAAGGTCGCGAGATCTAGCAGCTAAAATTACTCGTTCCAAACAAAAACTAAAAGAAAAAACTTACAAGGTCTTTCAGAACGTCGTCGGCGATTCTGCAGTCGACCTCTATTAGCCTTCAAATACTCATGGATATTATTGGCCAATTGTTCATCTTTCATAAGAGAAAGAATATTGTAAAAATCTTTCGCAGTAGACATTTGTTTAGCAAAGACACGATTCATCATAGCTTCAACAGTAGCAACACCTTTAGCTTGACGATTCGTCGCGAACCGGTGGAACCGATTCTTCAACAGATCTACTGGAATGATTCCACCTTGGTTTCGACGACGACCTTTAGGACCAGGACTCTTGGCAGGACGTGCAAGTTCTTCTTGATCGACATCCATCTGGGGAACTTCAGGAATAGTAGGCATCGATGGAGAAAGACCTCGACGCGGAGTCTGCACACCAAAGTTCTCCTCAACATTCATCTGTCTCGGTGAATAATTCAAGTTAACATTGATAACACGAATCGGAGTTGATCCTTGACGCTGAATAGAAACATCCAAGAATACCGGGGGAGCAGACGCCTCTCTGATGTCAGAGATGTAAGGAGAAGCACGGGATGCACGACGAGCCACCTCCAGAGCAACTGAGGAAGCTCTGTACATGGTTCTGCCGATTCCAGAGTCAGACACATTTGCATACGTTGTCATGCAGCGAGAAGTAGCTTCCCGGTACAAAGTGTTAATTGGAACTATATTTCCATTTCCATCTCGTGGAACAAAAGTAGCATTGACTAATTCGCGAGCTTCTTCTTCACCAACACCGACATAGTCAGTATTAATTTGTGGAACTGTTGAAACACCAGGATATGCTGCGTTTTGACCAGGAATGCCAGGGAATTGATTAAGAACCTGATCTTGTCCTTCACCAGACACAATTTCACCTATTGGAGCAATTTCACCAACAGGAGGTGGATTGAAGTCCCATTCTTGAGAAACTTCCCCAACTCTTTCACTGGGAGCTTGAGCACCAGGAATGCCATGGAGAATAATAACGGTGTTGTCATTCAACTGAACGGGGGCATTTTCCAACCCGGCAAAAGCGGTTTCACTAAAAACAAAAGGTTAGTGGGAGTATTTGACCTAAAAACATACTCCAAAGGCATCAAGTCATCTTGAGCAACTTCATGTTCGATCATTCCCATCAAAGGTTCATCTCGCATCGTAATGTCCTCGTGACGAGCGATAAAAGCAGGTCCATCAGTTCTTTTCTTCGTGCCACGACGTCTACGAGGTCGATCTCCTTCTTCATCAGAACTGCTTTCTGCAGCCACAATGGCTCGACGTTTACGAACACGACGTTGTCTCGGTGGAGGACCTTCGCCTTCTGGTGGAGGCTCAGCAGCAGGAGGTTGGAAGTCTGTAATTGGTTCTTCTGGAGCAAAAGGAGGGGCTTCTGGTATTTCCTGTTCTTCTTCCAAAGGAGGAGGACGAATATCCAGTTCGTCAATTAGTCCTTCGATTTGAGGAGGACTCATCCGATTGTCAGGACTACGACGAACAATTTCAAGTTCTCCTTCGATCGGTTCATCCATTCGTTCAAGAGCTCTCTCAACATCAGTCAAACGGCATGTAGCTTTGTAGTAATGCATTCGAACGACGCCCAAAAACAAGTGACCAGCGAGAGACAAAGAAATTTTCGTCGAAACTTCAGTAAGAGATCTTCCAGGAGTCGGCAATGCATTCTCCAGGTGTTTCAAAACAGTAAGAGTAGAAAGAGCCAAGATCTCATCCTTCTTCAACAACTTGTTGACTTTTTTCGGGTAAAACGCAAAAGTCCTAAAAATCCAAATAAATTCCACAATATAAATAAAAAACTTTACCAAACGACTTTATATCCTGGATCCCTCTGACGCAAGCCGACTGGTAAATCAAACATTCCTGCTAAAATAAAAAAATTAATAAAACAAAAAAAACAAAAACATTAATGACGAAATCTTCAAAAACATCGATAAAAAAATCCCGGCGCCAAAATTAATATTCAGATTTTCGTTTCGAGACCCATGAATCAACAACAAAATTAATTTTCAAATTTCTCTAATTTTCCCTAATTAATCCTTTGTAAATCATTTTATCTTTAATTTTTTTAAATTTTAATTCTTCATATATTTCCATATCCTCGATAACAATGTTCAATTTAACAAATTATTATTTTAACATTTATATTTATCCTCATATTCGTGATATTATTCTCATTTTTTGGCCTAAATTTATCCTATTCTTCAATAACGATATAACTAACTTCCACTATATTACTGAGCAAATACCAACAAAATTCAGACACATTTCCTGATATGAAGCCAGAGAACCAAGAAAGGAGAACTCGCCATTGTCAACAGATATGCTTTTCTTACTTTTTCGGAGAAGATTGGTAAAGCCAGAAGAGAAACAAAACCGATAAAAGGCACAGCTGTTCTGATGAAAGGAATTTTAGGAGCCTTCTTTTCATAGAGATCAGGAAAACTTCCAGAAGTGTAAAACTGCTTCATCAATTCATCTTTCGTTACAAATCTATCATTCAACCATTGTTTTATTGCATGTTTTTCAGATGGAACTTCTGAAGCTGGAAATCTTCTGACATGAATATGGATTTGCTTGCCTTGATGAGATCCAGAAACAAATTCAAACATATTCGGAGCTAAGCCCATCCTATTCTCTAGTCTCGTTTGACCGTAAGCAATAGTGACATCATAGACAGCGTCCAAGACTGGCTTCAATTCCTCAACAGCCAAACTAAAAGCTCCAGCTCTAGGCACAAGAGTAAATTCTGGAACCGGACGACCTTTATTCTTCGCATGAGCTTTAGAATCCTCAATAACTCGTGATTTCTTCTTGTTGAATCTCGTTCCTTCTGGAAATATATGAAGCCAAAATGGTTCTCCAACGTTTCTCAAATGTTCAAACTGCCGTAACAAAGGATCCGGAACAAAGGCACCAAAACGACGAACGTAAATATACCCGTGCTGGAAAATAAACAACAATTATTACAAAAACCAAAAATAGGCATTTTTATAACCGTCCAGAACTACTGTAAAATGAGTAAGAAAAGAAAACAGGTTAATTTTAATGAGTTGTTAGATTTGCCATTTTTTCTGTTCTTAGATACTTTGCTCATCTACGCGCGAATTCAAAAAATCATGATATAAAATAAAAATTTTTTGAATTATTTTAATATGAATTTCTAGAAAGTTAGAATTTAGGTAAAAAGGAACGAGTCAATTGTAACATTAATTTTCCAGATTTGTCATTTTTCCTGTTCTTAGATACTTTGCTCATCTGCGCGCGAATTCGAAAAATCATGATATAAAAATTTTTTGAATTATTTTAATATGAATTTCTAGAAAGTTAGAATTTAGGTAAAAAGGAACGAGTCAATTGTAACATTAATTTTCCAGATTTGTTATTTTTCCCTGTTCTTAGGTACTTTGCTCATCTACGCGCGAATTCAAAAATTCACTTTTTTATATAAAAACTTACTTGAAAAATATACCATCCAAATAACGGAACAAAATGAATAGCATATTTCACAACAAATCTTAATCCATATTCAAATCCATTTTCCGATTGTCTCGCTGCTAACATATTAATGATCGCCCAATCAACGTTAGATTGATGATTAGAAATAACAATTACTGATTCTTTTTCATTTTTTAAATAATCAATATCACCATATAAATTAATTTCAACATTTGAAACACTTTCAAAAACAAACAATGTCAATCTCATATACGCCGAATAAAGCTTATTATCTAGAAATTTCCATAATTTTTTCGGAATAATCCAAGAAATAATTCCCATTGACAAGCTTACTGTCGCAAACGGTACCATTGAAGCCGATAATAAACTTGTCGGAATCCAAAATCTAGCCTTATCAATCCAAATTATACCTTGGATAAACATACTAGAAAAAAAAATAAAAATAAACAAACCACAAAAAACAGACAATACTTGAGGAAAACCTATAATTCAAATAACTCGCACAGATAATAAACTTTCATTCAAAAAACACCTGCAAAAATAAATAGATCACGATTATCGAGTGAATTAATGACTAATATCTTAAGCCATATTAAATTCAAAAATTTCTATAACTCTGATTACATGGAAATGGTTAAACCGAAGGTATTATATCCACCAAATTAGTCACGACGGCGACGACGATCATTGTCACTCTTATCCTTGAGAAGAATCAAGATGTAACGGAAGACATTGACAAAATCAAGGAAAAGAATAATAGTATGCCAGATGTAGTCACTGTCTCCACGACGTTTACGTTCAGCAATCAACTGAGTATCATAAAGGATAAAGGCGCAGTTGATTCCGAGACCTCCCCAAAGGATAACGGAGTACATGAACTGACTGCGAGCAAAGAAGCTGGTAATCAGCAAACAAAACAAAGCAGAGGTCAAAATTCCTGAAATTTCACATATCAACACTTCACACAAAACTCAAATCCTACCTCCAAGATGGAGGAATTTGGTAGATTCAGCATACAGAGCAGAGAGTGAAAAACTGCCAAAAACGATCAAAGTGATCAAATAGGCATTCAAAACGACAGATGGATCCTTAGCACCAATTATTTCAACCAACGGTCCAGTATTGCATCCAACAAAGAAGGCAAATCCAAGAAGATAAGCCAAACGTTTGTTTTCATTCTCACGATTGAATGGAGTCGTTGCCAACATGAAGATCAATCCGAATTGGGCAATAGCGAACAAGAACGACAAACCATGAAACTCAAAGACATGGTTAGCTCCAGCTCCAATCATAGCTGTAATCAACGCAAACGTCAAAGTACTGTACACATTCTTCAAGTGATCTTTGACATCTTTCTCCCTGAAAATAATGAAACTAATATATGGTAATAAATTCGTATGTAAAAACAAATCGATATCACTGTATAATTCTAAAATAAAAAACCACTTGTTAGCAAAAGTTCATTGATTAGCCACATTTGCCATTTCACTTACAAAACTGCCAGTTCATAAGCGCGCGCAAGAATTCACTCGCATAGAAATTGATATATAAAAACAAGTTAATATATAAAAGTAAACTGACATATGAAGCTAAACCTACATATGAAGCCAAATTCACATATAAAAACAAAACTTACAGTGAAATGTTCAAAGTGGAGAAAATTCGCTCGATATTGCCGAGTATATTCGTTGGATCGACAGAGCGAGCAGCCATTATGAATTATATCAACGTTATTCGATCTAAAACAACCAAATTTAACAAATGTAAATTTACTAAATGCAAAATTGCTAACGGTTGCCACGGCAAAAATTAACTTAAATATGTAATCAAATTGTACGAGTGCAGAACGCACACTAGATAAAAAATAATGCAATGAGAATAAATCAATAAAAAAACGAATGCCAGAGTCGAGTAGTTTCCAGCAGCAACAGCGGACTTCTTTCGTCAAAGGACCAGCGGGAATTAAGAAACACAGTGTTCGGTTCTTAGTCAACGTGTCAGTCTATTTGGTGACGTTCGATGATAAACAAAAATTAAGTTATGAAACAGTTGCAAAGTTACTAGGTTCAAAATTTTAAAAAATACTGCGAAAATTACATGCATATTATTGTAAAATTTTAGATTGCATTGCATCCTGAACTGTTCTGAAATTTCTGTTGGATTCTAAGATTATAGAAACTTAAAATTCCTGGAAATTACAGAACTTTGCGATGGATTCTGAAAGCTCCAGTAAGATTCCCAAGTTTCAATTAGATTCTAGAATCTTCCACGAGATTCTGAAAGATTTCTATTAAATTCTAGAAGCTTCTATAAGTTTCAACTGACTTCTAGAAGCTTCTATAAGATCCCCAAAATCCCAAAACTCCTTACTAAATTCTGAAGTCCACCAGAAATATTCTCAAATGTCTCCAAATTTCCTACTGGAATCTGCAGCTTTCAGCAAAATCTTACGAAATAATTGAGAAATAAAGAATCTATACCAATTTGCAAACAATAAACAACGGGAAACCGAAAACTGGCCTTGGAAACAAATGACGAATTAAAACAATAATTTTCATTCATAAAATTCAACAACAATGAGGTTCGTCAAATCGACTACCCTCGATCTTTGAACCTGAAATTCAGGTTGCTTCGATTCATCAGAAACTTGTTCCAATGCTAATGTCTCTCTCAACCAAAGAGAAACAAAAGTGGTTCAGACTTCGATGTGAGCTCGTGATCGGAATCTGGTGACCGACAAACACGTTCGTCTACAGAAACCAGAAGCAAGAACAATCACGACTGAGAAACGCACGAACAAGGCGGCAGTCCCGAAGTCCACCGAGCTCCTTCATTCGATTGCGCATTCCATCTCATTCGCGGGTTTCAACGTAAATCGCCCGTGTGGCCAGAGTGGTGTCTATTCTGTCTATGACCTGTTCAGCAGATTCTCAGTATTCATCAGCCTTACCCCCTTGAAACCTGCTTTATTTCGGAACTATATTTAGGCTACCATCTTTAAAAAACAAAGGCCGATGACCATGGAGAAATTTGAAAAGCTTTCTGTCATCGGACGTGGAGCTTATGGAATCTGCTATCTCTGCCAAGCGAAAAATGACAGATTCCGTCATCGTGTTGTGATCAAAACCGTTTTGGTCGACTGTAGGACAAAGCACGAGGAGAACGCTATTCAAAGTAAGTCTGGGAATTAATTAAAATCTAAAGTTCCCTTCAGGAGAGGCTCAAGTACTCAACAGATTAGCTCATCCAAACGTGATCAGCTTCTATGACTCATTCATCGCGAACGGAATTCTACACATGGTTATGGAATACGCAGAAGGCGGAACGATGGAGCAGCTCATTCGTGATCAAAAAGGAACATACCTATCAGAGGACATGGTTCTCTATTACTTTACCCAAGTAACAATGGCTCTAGATTATATTCACTCTAAAAAAATCCTCCACAGAGATCTGAAAACTCAAAATATTTTACTCAACCGAAAGAGAACAATTGTGAAACTGGCGGATTTCGGAATCGCAAGAGAACTCAGTACACGGGATTTGGCCTCGACAATGATTGGGACTCCAAATTACCTATCTCCAGAGATTTGTGAAGGTCGCAAATACGACACAAAATCGGACCTATGGTCGTTAGGTTGCGTTCTTTTTGAGTTGATCGAGCTCAAGCGGGCTTTCGACGGAGATTCCTTCCCATCCATCGTTCTCAAGATTACCACGGTAAGGAGATATCCCAAAACCGATAAACGGATTCTGGAAGAAAAAAGAGAAAAAAGCTAATGAAAATCACTTTCAGGGGAAAGTAGAAACAATGGTTCGAGAAGTGAGCGACAAATTGCGGGAATTGGTGAATGTGCTGTTATCCATGAATGAAAGACATCGTCCGGGAACAAAGGGTAAGGAAAAACCAAACTTCCATATAAAATTACGCGGAAAAAGCCAAAAATTAAGAAAAAACAAGAAAAAGTGAAATCAGTTGATTTCGAAACCGAAATGTGCAAGTTTTCGTTTTAAGAGTCGAGTTTTCAGAAATCCTCACGTCGCCGTTGGTTTTACCAAAATGCATGGAACTTCACCTCGACCTGGGAAGGATTGACTGGCCAAATTGGAAGTCCGATTTTTCAAAACCCCCGACTTCGAACTGCTCGACGTTACTGTCGTCTTCGGCAAGGATGCCAACGAACAAATTCACTTCTTCGATCAACAACAACCAGACGACTGTCAGGGGCTCATTGCCGATCGATTTCTACTTGAATCCAGAAAGTTACAAAATAACTTCTAAAATTTCATAATCCAGTGATTGTAGATCTTTGATACTTTCTCATGACAGTCTTTCGACCATTTTTGATTCTTATTTTGCTCACGTGGAAATAAACTATAGTCAAAGTACTTTTTCAAGGGAAGTCATATATGAAGTCAAAGTTTCAAAGAACATTGACATGTGAAATCGAAGTTTTTGGAGTAATTCATATATGAAATCGATGTTTTTGGAGTAATTTATATATGAAATCGAAGTTTTAAAGAAAATTAATATATGAAATCAAAGTTTTAAGGACAATTGATATATGAAGTCAAATTTTTAAGGACAATTGATATATGAAATCGAAGTTTTTGGAGTAATTAATATATGAAATCGAAGTTTTAAAGAAAATTAATATATGAAATCAAATTTTTAAGGAAAATTGATAAATGAAATCGGTGTTTTTGGAGTAATTTATATATGAAATCGATGTTTTTGGAGTAATTTATATATGAAATTGAAAATTTTAAAAATAACTATAATTTAAATTTTATTTTTTATGTGATTTTCTGGAATGAAGTACTTTTAAAAAATTTAAATTTTCGATATATGGAAGAAATTAAATTTTTAGATTTTTTAAAATTAATTAAATAAGTGATTATTTCGAAATTTACATTTAATTGTGAAAAAATGTTAAAATTTGAGAAAATTAAAATGGGAAGTGAGCGATTTCAAAATTCGTAATTGAAACACTGCTGAATGTCCTTCACATTCCTTTGCCGTTTGATATATGAAAAAAGTTAAATTATGACGTATCTTTACTTACTTTTCTGAACAACTAATCAAATAAGCGCAATAAACTTGAAAGTTACGTTTAATTTAAAAAATTTAATTAAAAAAATTTTATCGATGCAAAAATTTAAATTTTTATTTTTTTTGAAAAAGTAATTAAATAAAAATGAGTTTGGAATTTACATTTAATTTAAAAATAAATTATTAAAATAAAAACAAGCAATCCTAAAACCAGAGTCTAAACATCCATAGGTTATTTTCCACTTTTTAAAAATGCTTTTGATATATGAGATTTCATTTTTATTACTTTTTGATGCATAAGATTTTAGTTTTTTTTATATCTAATATATAAAGTTTAATTTTTACTACTTTTTGATATATGAGATGTCATTTGTATTACTTTTTGATATATGAAATTTAATTTTTTTCAGTTTTTGATATATGAAATTTAATTTTTGTTACTTTTTGATATATGAAGTTTTATTTTTTAAAATATTTGATATATGAGATGTCATTTGTATTACTTTTTGATATATGAAATTTAATTTTTGTTACTTTTTGATATATGAAGTTTTATTTTTTAAAATATTTGATATATGAGATTTAATTTTTACTACTTTTTGATATATGAGGTTTCATTTTTAAAAATTTTTGATATATGAAGTCTTATTTTTTTTAATGTTTTATATGTAGAATTTCGTTTTTTAAAAACAGAGGATTCTGAAGACAATTGGCGAGACTTTTGAAATTACCCACAGCTGATTTAGGCCACTTTGACTAAACTTCAGTCGTCGTCCGCATTCCAGCGACACATCACTATCGTCTGATCGAAAATAACAAATAAATCACAGAAATTTTTTCTTTGATAAAAATAAACTTTTATGATTGAAAAACGGTTTTGGTGTCCATGTGTGGCTCTTCGGAGTTGTTTAAAACAAAAAATGCGACTTTTTTGAACGAAACCAATCCATCAAAATTAATTTAATTTTTTTAAATGATGTCAAATGAAAATTGATTTTTCAAGTTTAAAATCTAAGAAATCTTCACGTGTCATAATTTGCAAACTGCCTCAGGGCAAATGGCCATTCAACAGCTGTGCGGTTTCAAATTTTAAAATTTTTTAGATTTTTAAATTTCTGAATTTTTAAAATTTTTAATTTTTTAAAATTTTTAATTTTTTAAAATTTTTTGAATTTTTTTGAATTTAAAAATTTTTTTGGATTTTTTAAAATTTTTAATTTTTTCGAATTTTTTGAATTTTTTGAATTTTTTGAATTTTTTTGAATTTTTTTGGATTTTGAATTTTTTTAATTTTTAATTTTTTTGGATTTTTTAAACTTTTTGGATTGAACGTGAAACATAACCCGAGACAGCTGTCCCCGGGACCTGCGGAATCGAGTTAAAAGAAATCCGACAAAAACAATTGCATCAATCTACTGTAAACTTTGTTCTTGAACAATTTTTAACAAAGAAAATTTAAAAATGAATTTCGAATTAATTATTTTTTATATTTTTTTCGTTTTTTTGCTGACCGAAGGACTTCCGATCGAAAAAGAGAAAAAAACCAAAGAAGCGTCGTGAGTTAATTTTTTTATTTTTATTCAAAAAAATAATAAAAAAATAAAAATAAAAAAAAGTAAAAAAATAAAAAAATAAAAATAAAAAAAAGTAAAAAAATAAAAAAATAAAAATAAAAAAAATTTAAAAATTTTAGAGAAATTTAAAAAATTAAAAATTTATAAAAATTTGAAAAAATTTAAAATTAATAAAAAATTTAAAAAATTTAAAAATTTATAATTTATAAAAATTAAAAAATTTATAAAATTTATAAAAATTTAAAAATTTAAAATTTATAAAATTTATAAAAATTTAAAATTTTGAAATTCTACAGTAATATGGTTGCAGTTTGTGTCTGAATACATGTCTGGAAAACGTCCTGAAATTAATCCCGGATGTGGATCCTCGAGCTGATCTGAAGTGGTACATGTTGATCGACGAATATGCCCTGGAGCTTCTGGACGACAACGGGACGATAACGGCCGAGGGACTGGAGATGGCGACTGAGCTCTGTGATTCCATAGTCCCTCACGCTCTTCCGGCTTGGATTTTCTGTTCTTCTGAATGTTCGAAATTCGACAGAATCTACGCCGAAGCCGCCGTTCAATACGCCGAATTTTACCTTCAGAAAAGCTGTGCTGATCCTGAAAGATATCTCCAAGCCCAGATCTGTCTCCATCAAGTCCTGGACGAAGTAGACAATTCATCCAGTTTCGTTGAAAAAATGAAAAATGTTATTTCAAAAAAACTCGAATTCAAAAATCTCGAAGAAAATTCGTCTTCTGAATACCAAATTGCCGTGATGAAAATAGCAAAAGAATCCGTCACAGGTCCTGAGGGGATGTTATGCGAGAGATTCGCCAGGGTCCTGAGCAGATCCCCGGATCTAGAGCTCTGCGGCTGGACCCAGGAGACGCTCATCGGGATGATAAACAACCAAATTTCGAGAGCCGCAATTTTGAACGAATTTCCCTTCACCAGAATCCAGGATTGCCGCAGGGCATAACCACAGTCCTAGTCAACCCCAAAGTACAATAATGTAACCAAATTGTGCATAATTATTTCGTTTTTTTTAAAATTAAATATCTGATAGAAGAACATTGAAATTCGAAATTTTTTTTCTTCGTTAAAGTGGTTTTTTGAATCAAAACATTACTAATTTTTAAATTTCACAATGTACATTCAAAATAATTTTGTTATTTTTGGTGAATATCCTTCTGGGGCGAGAAAAAAAGTAAATGTGAAAAATTTCATATATCGCATTTTCGGAAAAACGAAAGAGAACCTGGATGTTTGGGAGCTGCCAAGCGTCAATTTTAGGATCAACTTTTCCTATTTAAATTTTACTAATTTTAATCATTCTTTTTTATAATTATATGTAAATTTCAAGCTGATTGTAACTATATAAAGGATTTTTCGAAAAAATAATAAAAAAAATGAAAAATGGAACTCATCAGTTTGCTTATCGAATTCTCGAATATAGATTTTAGGATCAACTTTTTCCTATTTAAATTTTGCTAATTTTAATCATTCTTTTTTATAATTATATGTAAATTTCTAGCTGATTATAAATATATAAATGATTTTCCGAAAAAGTGATGCAAAATGCGAAAAAAAGCTTATCAGTTTGCTTATCGAATTCTCGAATATAGATTTTAGGATCAACTTTTTCCTATTTAAATTTTACTAATTTTAATCATTCTTTTTTATAATTATATATAAATTTCTAGCTGATTGTAACTATATAAAGAATTTTTCGAAAAAATAATAAAAAAAATGAAAAATTGAACTTGCTCCTCTGATTACCAAGTATAAATTTTTTTAAAATTTAAAATTCACTAATTTTAATAAAACTTTTCTCTAATTGTATTTACTTTCTACATTAATTACTATTCTATAATTAATTTTTCGAAGAAATGAAAAAAATAAAAAAATCGAAAAGTAGAATTTTAGGATATATCATGGATTTTCTCGTTTCTAAAAAAGTTAAATAAATTTTAATTTTAAATGTGCTTTTAAAAATTTCTGATTTGGTATATAACTGATTTCAGAAAGTTACTTAGATAAAAGTAATTTTTTAACTAATTTCAGAAAACCACTTGGATTAAGGCGATTTTTTAACTGATGTCAGAAAACCACTTAAATAAAAGTAATTTTTTAACTAATTTCAGAAAGCCACTTGGATTAAAATAATTTTTTAACTGATTTCAGAAAACCACTTGGATTAAAATAATTTTTTAACTAATTTCAGAAAGCCACTTAGATAAAAGTAATTTTTTAACTGATTTCAGAAAGTTACTTAGATAAAAGTAATTTTTTAACTGATGTTGTTCGTGGAATCCGGAAGTTGGGTGTGGCTCGTTTCCTGAAGCAGCAAAGTCAGAAATCCGGCCATCACAGAAAATAATCCAAAAACGACCAAAGGAAAAGCACCCCAAAAGGATACTGTATGTTGAATTTCAGTTGAAAATATTCCGACTATTTTAGAAGCCATAGCACAAATCCCAATACAGTAATTCCTTTCAGAAGTCGGGAAAACTTCAACGGCAAAAGTGAACAACCCCATGAAGGCGATCGAGATAGAAAACTTGGCAATTAGCCAAAGAATCAATTCCGCAACTGGATCACCTAAAAAATTATTTTTTTAAATTTATTTTAATTTTTAAAGATTAAAAAATTACTTTTTTCAAATTAAAATTTTTTAAATTATTTTTTTTTAATTTTTAAAGATTAAAAAATTACTTTTTTCAAATTAAAATTTTTAAAATCTTTTTTTTAATTTTTAAAAATTAAAAAAATTACTTTTTTTAAATTAAAATTTTTAAAATCTTTTTTTTAATTTTTAAAAATTAAAAAAATTACTTTTTTTAAATTAAATTTTTGTAGATCTATTTTTTTAAATTTATTTAAATTTTTAAAAATTAAAAAATTACTTTTTTCAAATTAAATTTTTTTAAAATATTTTTTTCTAAATTTATTTAAATTTTTGAAAATTAAAAAATTAAATTTTTTAAAATCTTTTTTTAAATTTTATTTAAATTTTTAAAAATTAAAAAATTACTTTTTTTTAAAATTAAATTTTTTAAAATTGTTTTTTTAATTTTATTTAAATTTTTGAAAATTAAAAAATTATTTTTAAATAAAAATTAAAAAATTATTTTTTTTTAAATTGTTTTTATTTTTAAAAATTATTTTTAAATAAAAATTAAAAAATTACTGGTGATGATGAAAGAGGCGATGCCGAAGGCAATTGCAGTTGCGAAATGTGTCGATGAAATTGTCCATCGTCTTCCGATTTTGTCCAGCATGAAAGGCCCCACAGAATAAGAAAAAATTTCAATGAATCCCACAGCGACAAAATTGAAGTATCTGTCTCCTGCCAAAACTACAGTAAACATGGACATCCCGAAGTACACAAATACATCCGTGGCCCAGATGAAGGAGATTATCCCGACCCTGATAAGTAGTCTCGAATTCGTTATTAAAGTTCTGGTTCTAAAAATTTCAAATAATTTTTTCAAAATTAAAAATTTCAAATAATTTTTTCAAAATTAAAAATTTCAAATAATTTTTTCAAAATTAAAAATTTCAAATAATTTTTTCAAAATTAAAAATTAAAATAATTTTTTCAAAATTAAAAATTAAAATAATTTTTTCAAAATTAAAAATTTTAAATAATTTTTTCAAAATTTTAAATTTCAAATAATTTTATCAAAATTTTAAATTTTAAATAATTTTTTTAAAACAAAAATTTTAAATACTTTTTTTAAATTAAAAATTAAGATAATTATTTTTTTTAATTTTCAAAAATATCAGAAATTTAAAAAATTCTCAAAAATTTTTAAATTTCAGAATCTTTATAAAATTTTTTTATTTCAAAAATCTTCCACAAAATTTTTTTTAATTTCTAAAAATTCAAAAAATTTTCAAAAATTTTCAAAAATTTCAGAAATTTGGTTTCCAAAAAACCCACGATTGCCAGATGTTGCTCGTTTTGTCTTTGTTCTGGTCTTCAGATTCCACAATTGCCATCCAGTCTATTTTTTGAAAGAATTGTTTTCCAGCAACTTTGAGAATCCATTTTTTAGCTTTTTCGAAATCTCTTTTTTGAACCAGAAAATGGAGGGATTCCGGAACGAAGAGGACCAGGACCACTCCGAAGACCAGACAGGGGATTCCGGGGACGAACATGTACGACCTCCAACTTCTGATGTAGTAAGCCATGGGGGCCACGAGACAGTACCCCAGGACCCAGGTGGACCCGAAGGTCAACGTCGCGATCGGCCTGAGGACCGGGGGGATGGACTCGTACCCCAGGACCCAGCCCGAGATCCCGACCCCGATGTAGGCTATCCCCTGGAGGAATCTCAGAAATAAAACACTGAAAATATCTACAGTAACCAACATTCCACAACTACAGAATCCCATGAGAAACATATTCGAAACAACAATCCATTTTCTACCGTATCTGTCGGAGAAAAAAGAAACCAAAGGCCCTCCGGCAATGTTCCCCACCATGAACGCGGTCGTGATGGAGTGCTTCAAGTAACTTCTGGAGCCATAAAGTTCAAATTCACTTATCATGCTCGTTTTTTTCCTTTCGACGCAAAAATCGGATAAATTAAAACTTCCAAAATCACATTCAGGATCATCGATGAAGGATTCCACAAGGACATGCAGAGCCGTGAACATCCAGCAAAAACTCGTCAAAATAAATCCCAACAAAATCCGGAAATTCTTCCATCCTAAAAATTTTTAAATTTAAAAAATAATTTTTCTCAAAAAAATGGTCCTGAAACGAATTTTAAAAAATTTCCAAAATTCTAAATTTAAATAATTTTAAAATTTTTTTAAATTTTGAATTTTCTATAAAATTTCAAAAATTTAAAAATCTTTAAAAATTTTTTTTATTTCAAAAATCTTCCACAAAATTTTTTAATTTCTAAAAATCCAAAAATCCAAAAATTTAAAAATCTTTAAAAATTTTTTTTATTTCAAAAATCTTTAAAAATTTTTTTAATTTCTAAAAATCCAAAAATTTCAGAATTTTAAAATTTTCCTTGAAAAATTTCCAAATATTTTCCAAAATTTTTAATCAACAAAGTTAATCAAAACAAAAAATCACCTATTTCTTCCAAAACATCATCTATGGAAAATATCCCTAATTTATTTGACATATCTCTACAGGATACCATATTTCAAAAATCCGCATTCAATCCACAAAAATCCAAATCCAACAATTATAAAATTTTTTTCAATAAAAAAAAAAATCCACTGCTAGGACATATCGTCCAATCGTCTGGCAGTTGTTTATGATTCGTCTCTAGTCCAAATCGATCTCAAAAAAAATATTTTTAAAGGTCAATTTAACATATATCAATCAAATTTTTTTTTCCAAAAACATTAAAATTCTATTTTTTTATAAAAAAATAAAAAATCAACAAAATCCAAATACTTCAATCAGCATTGGACAAAATTTCCCTGACTAAATTGATTCTTTTGATCACCGTTCCAGCATCAGGTTCATCAAACGATTCAGGTTTCATCGAAATTTCAAAAAATAATTTCAATCCATCAATTAGGAGTTTTAAGCCTTCAGATTTCGTTATTTTTTTGAACATTTCTATCAAAGCAGAATTCGTACATTTTAAAAAAAGCCTATAAAAAACTCGTTTCAAAAAAGCAGTTGTCGTAACATCAATGACGCCAAAGTTCACAATTTTCAAAACTGCCAAAGAAACAGCTTCCATTTGAATAAGATCAGCTGTCAAAAATGCTAGATTAATCCTTTGTCGTTTTTTAATATTTTCAATTTCTTTAATTCTATCCCAAATAGCAAATTGAGTTGTCATCTAAAATTTTACATAAATATATAAATTATTTAAAAAACTTACAATAAATCGTTTATGATAATGACAAAATCTCTCAATCAAAGTACTGTAATATTGATTATAATTTGCTTCCATCATAGTACATACGACACAAATATGAATAATTTCTCTTTCTTGAGTTCCTTTTAAATTTAATTTTAATAATTTTTCAAAAGCTTCCATGTCATCTTCTGAATCCACAATGGTACAAAAAATATTTCTTCTTGTTTCAGTATTCATTTTTGCTTTTTTAGCCAATTCAATTAGATTAATATCAAATTTATTTTTTTTAATTTCTTTTTTTTCTAATTTATCTTCTGTCGGTTTCCATGCAGATCCAACAACCCACCATCTACCTCTGTCAAAAATATGCAAAATATCATCCAGATTAAACGGAAGTTCACTTTCCTTGTGATCTGTTCCTTTAATTAACGTTTTAAATAATCTACCGTAATGATCCAATTGAGATTCGTCAAATTTCGACGTTATACTAGAAATAATTCCATTTTTAACAGTCAGTAAATCTTCTATTAAAAATTTCATTCTGGAACTTTTTTTCTCGTTTGGAAGTTTTATGAAAAAATTTTGAGATTCATTGATGAAATTCTGAAAAACGGGTCCTACTCTCTTCTTCAGATTAGTTCCAGAAAACGTAATCGCACACATCATCAAAGTAACCGTTTTCTCCCTTAGGCAATTTCTCATTTTCGTCATTAAATCAATCATAAATTCAGCTTTAATAACTTTGAAATTATACAGATGACAAAGAAGAGCAGTGGCGTTTTCCAAAGCTTTGTCATCTGAATCCCTATCAGATTCCATTTCTTTAACAAGATAAAGCGAAAGAGATTCAACAAAATGACTTGCTGAAATCACAAGGTTACAGTACACATAAACAATTAAAAAACTACTTACAAATCTCTGGAGAAACGTTGACATGGGCCAAAGCAATGAACATGGCGTATTCTATCAGCAATCTGTCAGGCAAAGCGTACACTGTCTGAGTAGCCTTTAGGAATGTTTCGTAAAAAATGGCTTTGACGTCATTATGACTACTTGTGTTAAATAATTCTTCGACTGTTTTGATTCCGGAGACCATGGTTCTCTCGTTGAGTCGATTTACAGCACCTCTCAGTGTTTTCCCGATTTTGAATCGTTGTTCAGCTATGGCCGGATCGTTCTTGTTTAGTTCCTCCAACTTCTGCAGCGCCCTAGTTGTACTGCCTTCTTCAACAACTTTTCCAGTTTTTACATCAATCTTCCGACCATATATGTCTTCTTTGAACTGAGATTCTTCAGCGTTTTCATTTTCGGCTTCAACGTCGTCTTCATCTAGATCCTCAGCCTCAATATCGTCTTCATCTTCATCTTCACCTTCACCTTCAATATCCTCATCTTCAGCTACTTCATCATTTACTTCTTCTTCGATTTCAGAATCCTCTTTGTTGAAGAGAAAATCATCGATGGTGTCCATTTCTTGATCAAAATCTTCATCTTCGTCAAAGTCCTCAGCGACTGAATCTCCTTCGTCGTCAGAACTGACTTCTACATGTTTTCTTTTCCTGGATTTCTTGTCATCTTCGTTCAAATCAATCATTTCTTCGTCTTCTTTGTTTTCAGCTAGTTGTCGAGTACCTAGATCGTTCTCGTCATCTTCTTCTATGTACTTTTGACGTTTCGTAGGATCACAAAACTCCCAAAGATCTGGAAATAAAGATTAAGGACACACAAAGATATAACAAATGTCGCTGATCGCAAATAGGAGAAGTCTGAACGTTACCGACGTCCTCCTGTGAAAATTCAGCTTTCACTATTAGCAGTCCGAAAAGCACGATCGAAATCCCGTCATGCAAAAATAGAACTGCTGAACGGATATGTCGAGGAATTTACTTACCAGAAAGACCATCTTCAACTATGGTTTTTGGGACGTTTTTGGATTTCTTTTTGTCCAATCCAAGTAATTTTTCGTATTTTTTGATTTCGAAATCATCAACATCGATTCCTTCTTTTAATGCCTCCTTTTTGGTTTGCTTTAGCTAGAAGGAGAAGGTACTGTAGTAATGATAATAATAATGATTTAAAAATCACCTCTTTAAAATAAGATTCCTCTTCGGAATCGCCGTCTTCGAGCTCCCGCTGGACCTTCGCGGCGATTCTGGCGGCTTTCGCGACTTTGGTCTTCGATTTCCTCTTCTTCTGATTGTTCTTTTTCTTCTTTCCTTTATTCAAAAATTCAGAAACAGCTTCATCTGGCTGAAAATTCATATATGAAAAGTCCGAAAATTAAAACTTACGTTGATTTTTCTAGTATGGGCCACTTTGACAATCTTCGCGAGTTTCTTTTTGGTTTTCCTGGCTTCTTTTCTAGCTGATTTACGATTTAACAATTTCTGAATATCCATAATAAAAAATAAAATAGGAAAGTTGAATATTTCGCAAATCTTAATCGAATACGAATGTCGATTTTTCGCTTCAGGACCAAAAGAACGAAAAATGCGGGAAAATTTATTTTTATTTTTTTTCTGATTTTCGAATTCACGTCCGTTCTCGCTTCGACATGGAAGATTTCGGAGATTATGATGAAGACATCCTTGGTGACGAGAATATTGATAAATTTAACAATGGTTTGTTTGAATTTTTGAATTTTTAAAATGGATTTTTTGCAGACGAAGAGGAAGCGGCTTTGGATAAGCTGATCGAACAAAACAAAACCCAAACGAAAAAAAGAACGATCAAGCCGCGGCCGAAGCTTACTGAACGGGATTTGATAGGTCCGAAGGGATACTGTAGTTTGAGGACAATGTTCGAAAACTGGAAACCGAAACAGAAAAGTCCCGTAAGTTTTAAAATTTCATATATGACCGATTTTCCGGAATTTCTGACTTTATTTTCGTCGAACTTTTCCTTAAGGTATTTTATAAGAATTTCCGTAAATTTTACATTATCATTATGTAAGATATATTTTTGGGTTTTTATATCTTTGAGAATTTCTTGGTTGCAGAGAATAAAGTCATCCAGTGCACTAAGCGAATCCTTAAATCTCCTTCGAATAAACTTTTAAATTCTCTACGGATGGACTTTCCAACTTTTTACGGATAAAATCTTCACAAAAACAGCTTCTAAATTTCCTATAAAGGAATTTCTGAATTCCTAAATTACTTATTAATAATTTTCCGACTTTTTTATGGATGAATTTCTCGCAAAAACAGTTTCTAAACCTTTTGAAAATGAATCTCTGAATTCCTAAATTACTTATTAATAAATTTCCAACTTTTTATGGATGAATTTCTCGCAAAAACAGTTTCTAAATCTTTTGAAAATGAACCTCTGAATTCCTAAATTACTTATTAATAAATTTCCGACTTTTTTATAGATAAATTTCCCGCAAAAAATCCTAAATTTTCAATGAATTTCTGAACCTTGTGAACATACCTCAAAACTTTTGTCGATGAATCTCTAAATATCCTTGTAAATCTGTTTTTTTTATTAATTTTTCTCATTGTTTAATTTCTGCGGAAATTAGGATTTTTGCTGAAAATCCTCTTACGTAACTTTGATTTTTCGCAGTTGTCCAAAATAATGAACTTTTTTTAGTTGGATAACGTGGAATCCATGATGAGGAAATTCGAGTATTGGGGTCACAATCTGGCGCCCCATATGAACTTTCATGACTTCGTGGAGAGGGCGATGAAACTCAGCAAGTCCCGGCCAGTCAAGACCTACATGACCAAACTCAGAGCTGGATTGCCGTTGTTCGAAGAGGACAAAAAGGAAAAATCTCCATCGCCTGAAGAATACGATATCGAAGAAGAAACTGGAAGTAAGATTTTATCGAAAAAAATTTCTGACGACTTCGATGATGACGTCGATGATTCTGCATTCGGAGGTCCTGAAGATGAATATGATTTCGAATCTGCTTGGCAAGAAGCAATGGGATCTGGAGATGCACAAGAAGGAAAGAACGACGTTGAAAAACCCCAAAATGAAGCAGACAGTCCAGTGCCTGAGGGCTTGGGTGTGTTTTCTGCGGGAAATTCAAACAGGACTTTGGCGGAGTTGTCAGACGAAGAAACGCCGAAATTGAACGTCGATCTGGAATCGGATTTGGAAGACGAAATCCCGACCCAGAAGATCCTAAGCAAGGTTTCGGATTCAGAATCGTCCGACGACGAAGGTCTTAATCGAGAAATTTCCAAGTTTCCGACTCAGAATCCAATCAAAAGAAGACGTGTAGTGATTTCTGACGACGATGAGGACGAAGACAAAGAAAATACATCCGTTAAATCCCCAGATGCGGCTGTTGAACCTAGTTCTCCGACTGGTGTCAAGCGACGAAGACGACTCGTCATTGAATCCGACGATGAAGACGACTATCCCCCTCCGAAGTCCCCCAGAACGACAGTAACCGGAATTTTGGATGAAAACGACGCTATGGATGTGTTATTGGGGGATTAGTGTTTTATGAATGTTTTGTACTTTTCCGAAAATTGAAAAAATTCATAAACGTGTTTTTATTCGCGGAAAATTTTAATGTAGGTTAATCTTTTTTGATTTTTAGACGTTTAACGACGCTACGTGCAGACGACAGAAATAATTTAATTTTTTAAAATAAAAATAATGTTTTATTTTTTAAAAGTAGTTGTTTTTTGGCTACAGTAAGAAATTAATTGATCTTCAGGGTTTCATCGTTCCGGGACCAAAGTGGAAGATGAAGAAATTTGAAATTTTTGAGATATCAACGATTTGTGAAAAAATCAACAAAAAATAGAAATCAGGATAACATAAGTAATTTTTAACTACAGTACCATAAATTCTTGATCTTCAGGGTTCTTCGTTCCGGGACCAAAGTGGAAGATGAAGAAATTTGAAATTTTTAACATATCAACAAAAAAATAACAAAGAACAGAAATTAACGATTTTTCAACTACAGTACCATAAGTTATTGATCTTCAGGGTTTTTCGTTCCGGGACCAAAGTGGAAGATGAAGAAATTTGAAATTTTCGAGATATCAACGATTTGTGAAAAAAAATCAACGAAAAAATAGAAATCAGGATAACATAAGTAATTTTTAACTACAGTACCGTAAGTTATTGATCTTCAGGATTCTTCGTTCCGGGACCAAAGTGGAAGATGAAGAAATTTGAAATTTTTAACATATCAACAAAAAAATAACAAAGAACAGAAATTAACGATTTTTCAACTACAGTACCGTAAGTTATTGATCTTCAGGGTTTTTCGTTCCGGGACCAAAGTGGAAGATGAGTGTACATTGGAACTTTTTATATATGAAATTTATTCCAATTTTTTCTCATCTTACACGTGAATCAGCAGACTTTGTGACACAACAATTACAAAACAACTTCATTCTGATCCTGATTCTGTAAACAAATTACTGAAATTATTATTTGTGATTTTATTTTTCGATCTGTCCTTGAGAAATCAAAATGTTTTTTGTTTTGATATTAATGCGATACCACCTGCTCCTCGAAGACGTTCAGATAAACTCGAGTTTGCATCAACAAAACAATGAACAAAACGATTATATAAAAATACACAAAACAGAACAGTGCATGTGCTCGAAAACTTCAGCACGGATAGTTACTGAGAGCCGTACGAGTCGCTTCTTTAGGATATTACCTCCTTTAATTCACACTAGTTTCGAAATATTTTCTTTTTAAATTAATTTTTTCACTTAAGTGATATGTCAAGTTAATTCAATCACAAAAATTAATATAAAAATAGAAAAATTATAAATTATATAAATTTTACAAAATAAGGGAGCACCTGTCGCTGGGGAGGAGACTCGCACTGTCATTTGCCGGAAATTCCATGATTGAAAACGACAAATCTGACTAATCAGTAAATTTCTGTCGACAAATAAGTGATTTTTTAGGCCGTACAATGTTCCCTCCCCTCCACTCGCGCTGGTTTCGGAATTTCTTAAATTATCTTTTTCTTACTTAACTGGTATGTCAAATTAACCCAATCACAAAAAATAATATAAAAATGAAATAAATCTTGCGAAATGAGAGGGAACAAATGCCGCACAGCTCTGTCGGGTTCCAGCAGGAACTTTCGTGGCGGGAGTTCGTCACCCGTTCTTTCTCAAATGTAAAAACATTTAAAATTTTTCTAATTTTAATTTTCCAAAAATAAAAACTAAAAAAATAAATCTTATTTGATTTCTCAACTGATCGAAAACAACCATGTGATGAAATTTCACTTTTTTTGGAAGATCACTGTTGACTGGAAAATCAACCTCATGTGAGTTTCTTTATCAATAAATTTTTGGATTTTATTATGATTAATGCTGATCCTTCGACGAGAACCTTTATTTTTAATGAGAATATTAGAAATAAACAGGATACAAAACAGAAAGAAAAAAACTAGGATTCAACTCCATATGAAAGACAGCTACCACAATCACTCGTGTCAGGACCAAGGTTGCTTGTTGGAAGGCAGTCTGGCAGCTAACAGACGCGTCCCTGCACAATCACTCGTGTCAGGACCAAGGTTGCTTGTTGGAAGGCAGTCTGGTAGTTAACGCACGCGCCCCTGCACAATCACTCGTGTCGGGACCAAGGTTGCTTGTTGGAAGACAGTCTGGCAACTAACACACGCGCCCCTGCACAGTTAACGCATCACGGACAATTCATGTTTTTGGATTTTGTGCCATGGATCTAAAATGAAATTTTTTTCTTTTTTCTGTGGCCCAAATCCGTCAATGTTTCGTTCAATCTAGAGGCATTTGTTAGTTACAAAAACAAAGAAAATCCGAAATTTCAAAAATAAATCTGTTACGAAATATCATGTACCACATGTGGCCTACATTGTTCACAATGTGTTAAAAAAGTAAAAAAATATGTTTTATTTTTGCATTTCTGGGTCATTATTGAAATTTACAAAAAATTATTTTAAAAATTTAAAAATCCTGATTCAGAATCTGCATTTTATTTTTTTCAACGATTTTCTGAAACGATATAAACTAAGAAATTTCGAAATTCAAAATTTTTTTTTATTATTTTAAAAAATTAAAAAATAAAAATAAATTTAATTCAAAAAATTTAAAATAATTTTAAAAAAAATGAAAAATGACCTTTGTCCTTTTTCGTTTTTTTTATATATGAATTTTTTCGAATTTATTTTTAGAAATTTAGCGAAAATCCAATTTTTTTCGTTCATGATTAATATTAATTTTTTTAATACGTGAATTTTATTTAAAATTAATTAAAAAAATAAAAAACAGAATTCGTGATCAGAATAGCTTTATGTAAATTTTAAATTTGTTTTTTTTCATTGAATGAAAAAATTATTTTTTCTTGACATCTTATCAGGTTGAACATTTTTATATATGAATTTTTTTTAAAATTTCTTTTTAGACACTAAGGGAAGAAAATTACTTTGGTTTCTTATCAGTAAATATTTTTATATATGAAATTTATTTAAAGTATATTTTTAGGTACTAAGTGAAAAAAATTACTTTGGTTTCTTATCAGTAAGTGGTTTTATATATGAATTTTTTTTAAAATTTCTTTTTAGACACTAAGGGAAGAAAATTACTTTGGTTTCTTATCAGTAAATATTTTTATATATGAATTTTATTTAAAGTATATTTTTAGGTACTAAGTGAAAAAAATTACTTTGGTTTCTCATCAGTAAATATTTTTATATATGAATTTTTTAAAAAATTTCTTTTTAGACACTAAGGGAAGAATTTAGTTTGGTTTCTTATCAGTAAGTGGTTTTATATATGAAACTTATCTAGGATTAATTTCTAGGAATCAAGTAGAAAATTCACTCTTGTCATTATAATATTTTATATACAAATGTTATTTAAAATTAATTTCAGGTAATAAGTAAAAAAATTATTTTATCACTGTTTTAGGTAAGTTTTCATATATGAACTTTATTTAAAATTAATTTTAGGTAATAAGTAAAGAATTATTTTAGGTAAGTTTCCATATATGAACTTTAATTAAAATTAATTTTAGGTACTAAGTAAAGAATTATTTTAGGTAAGTTTTTATATATGAACTTTAATTGAAATTAATTTTAGGTAATAAGTAGAAAAATTATTTTAGATAAGTTTTTATATATGAACTTTAATTGAAATTAATTTTAGGTAATAAGTAAAGAATTATTTTAGATAAGTTTTTATATATGAACTTTAATTGAAATTAATTTCAGGTAATAAGTAAAGAATTATTTTAGGTAAGTTTTTATATATGAACTTTAATTGAAATTAATTTTAGGTAATAAGTAGAAAAATTATTTTAGATAAGTTTTTATATATGAACTTTAATTGAAATTAATTTTAGGTAATAAGTAAAGAATTATTTTAGGTAAGTTTTTATATATGAACTTTATTTAAAATTAATTTTAGGTACTAAGAATTATTTTAGGTAAGTTTCCATATATGAACTTTATCTAGAACTACTTTTTAAATAATAAGTAAAAAATTACTTCTCCATTGTTTCTGACTGGTTTTTTATATACGAAATTCGAAGTTTGTTTCCAAAAACTTGGTGAAATTCATTTTTACACTGATTTCCTATTATTTTTATATGGATGTTTATTGAAAATTCCTGTCTAG
>SWDT01000018.1:0-211045 GCA_009193035.1 Halicephalobus mephisto | reverse complement strand
CCAGTATAAACAAGGCATGTTGGATGTCAACCTTTGCACCGGAATTAAGAAATTTGTATTTCGTCACTTTTCATCGACCCATCACGACAGTCACTTCAATTCTTGATAACATGAAAATCCTTCCGTTTAGTACCCATTGTTTGATGATAATCTTTCGAAAATAAAAATTTTCTAAAAATAATTACAGTTGTTACATTTGATGGATGATAAGCAATAGTACAGGGTGGAAGTAGAGGCTAAACTTTTGAAACCAAGAAAATTAATAAGAAACCCACTATCTAAATTAGTTTTAAATTTATTAACCAACGTTAGTTTAAGGTAATTTTCAGTATATAATGCTTATATTTTTGCGAGGTGATATTCATCATTAGGACTAGCATTCGAAACTTTATGATGAGTTGTTTGTCTCAGACGATCCTCAATGTTAACAAGTCAAACTGAAAATTGATAAAGATCAAAATTTTAGAACACTATTTCGAGCGCATTCACTAATTCACAGAACATTTTTCCTCAAACCATTCTTGAGCCCTTGTTATTTCCACTTCTTGTGGAGGAACTAATTTGAAAATCGTCAGAGTACTTCTTATTCACCATGGATTATTACAATTGAGAAATGGACTTTCTTTCCAATTCCTCTCTCACATTATTATCACCAAGGGAAAACCCCCTTAGTGTTATCCAAAAATAATAACCCGACACGGAGTTCCCTCCGATCAGAACATCCCTAGTACCTTGAGATACTGGGTATAAACCGACTGTGGCTTTCCTTTCTCAAACCTTGAACAGAGGAATTGTTTTTTCCTATCTGAGTTCAGCCTCATTTACGGAAGTTCTCTCTTTGTTTCTCTGGCGTAAGTGTTCTCTCAGTTGTGAAAAAACACGAACAATCATCTGACATCCTCCCAAAACATGTTCCCCATGTTCTAAACTGTTGGTGATAATATTTATTGTCAATTGTTAGAGATGACTTCAATGCGAGGAACACTCAAATACACGTTTTGCAGAGTAGAGATTTCCACTCAAGTTTCCTTCGCAAATAACACGAATAATGTTCCCTCTAGCAAGAGAAGAGGATCTCTCTTGAATTCTTCTTCCTACCGGTGAATCTGAAGACAACGAGGGGTGGAATTAAATACTTCACTGTTTTTCTTCGTCCCGATGTCTAGTCTTCGACATCTGCACTTCATAACTATTTTTATTCCAGTTGATTTTCGAAATATGATAGTTACAATATTTGGACTAAACTTTGTTCCATGTAGTTAATAACGAAAGAGAGAGCAATCGTTCCAACTAATCAATCAAACGTGATAGAATGAAAATTGCTCGGTCCCTTTGAATGGAAACACATCCCATTTACGAATTCCGCTCGGTGTTCTATCATGAATACGTGAGAAACTGAAGATTGTCAACATTTTCATCGAGTGCGCTCCTATTGTTGAATCTGTTCTATTTTGCAAATATGGCAGTTGGTGTTCGGCTGCATCTGGTGGAAAAATGTGCAGATGTTCCTGACTACAATCCCGAAGAATCTACAATAGAAATTAGTTCCAATACCCCGAGAATTCCGTTTAGAAGTCTAGACAACTTTCTGCAACGTGAGTTCTACAATCTCTGTCCTCCAGTTCTTCTTCGAGGTCTCTTCCAAAGTTCGAAGGCAATGAAAGGAGTCAAATGCCCAACAATTGGTTTCTCGAAAAACGATAATCGGAGAAATACCAGACAGATTCAAATCCGGCAGGGTTATCTCTACGATGACGGTGTGATTGTATTGGGATTTCAGAGAAGCCAGATCCATCGACAGTCGTCGAAGTTAGGACATGTCTGGGACTTTTTTACTTGGAGCCAGGAGAGCGTTCAGGGTACGTGGAGACCTGTACCTTCCGCCATAACGAAATATGGCTGAGCAACAGTGCTTTGAGTTCTGGAGATTTCGAATTGATCATCTGCCCCAGTGTGACTCACGTTTAGTTCGATGATAGCTGTTTCTCAGACAACCAAACAATAACAACGGTTCTTGAGCAAATGCCGTACTTGCGAGATCTTCATTACAAAAGCGGAGGTACAATTCCGAGTTTCTCATCAACACTGTTCAACTGGAAGCAGAAAAGCAAACTAAAGCGGATGATCGTGGAATGTCAAGTCCAATCACTTGACGAATTTATTCCAGACCCAGAATTGCTCGCCGAATTCATGAATCGTCAAGACGAACACTTCAAGATGACAGTATGGTGCTTCGGTGTTTTCGAATGTGCTGTTAGTGCCGCATTCCTGAATCATGTCCTCGAAGACGAAGATGCAGTAGACACTAGATCCATAATCTTGTACCTTAGCCAAGAACTCTTTGGGAAAGATGTTTTCGTCTGAAACTTCCCCAATCTATGGACCAAAGATAAGAGAACTCGTGTGTCGTCGATAGGATAGCTAAGTATAAGTTTATGAGTGACTGTTTCGCAACTTAAACACTATTTTTGAAATAGAGTGACTATCACCTCACAACGGTCGTAAGTGCTTGGAATTCAAGTTCCGATGTGATTAAAGCTAGAGCTTCTTCCTGACAATGCAGGTGAACTTCTCGGGCTGGATGGTGACTCCGTGTTTCTTGTTCAGACTGGGCAGATGCCCCTCGTCCACAGGCAGAACTTCGAAGTTGTTGAACAAGTTGGCTGCAAGCAAGTAGAGCTCGTTTCTGGCCAGAGATTCTCCTAAACACTGTCGTTTCCCCACGGAGAAGGGGATCAGTTCCTCCACCCTCTTCAGATTCCCCTCGGCGTCCAAGAACCTCTCCGGTCTGAATTCCATAGGGTTCGGGAAGATTTCCGCATCGTAAAGTACGGTGGAGATCTGCGGAAGGATATCGGTCCCTTCGGGTATACGGTAGCCGTTGACAGTCACCTCCTTGGTCGTCCTGTGGATCAGGTTCTGGGGCAGGAGGTTGACCATTCTCTGGGTCTCGTTGATGAAGGCACTGAGGTACGGCAGAGAATGTCTGTCGGCCGACGTGATCCTCCTCCTCGAGCCTATCACAGTGTCCAGTTCCTTCTGGACGAGTCTCTGTTTCTCTGGGTTGTGCAGACAATACAGCACGGCGAAAATTAGGGTGTTGGCAGTAGTTTCTTGGCCGGCTATCCAGATGTCGTAGATGACGTTCAGGAGCTGGATTTCCGTGAAGTCGGGGTTTCTGCTTTTGACCATTTCCAGCAGGTAGGCCTCGATGAAATCCCTGGGTTCGTCGGACTCGGAGAGCTTCTCCTTGTGCTTCTGGATCTGCTCGTTGCAATAGTCGGTAATGGTTAGGTAGCCCTGCAGGAACGAGGAAAAGGCAGACCTGAAGGGAGGGATGTTTTTCAAGAACGGCATCTGGGCCACCATGAAGATCAGCGGGTCAATGGCTCTAGTCATGTGGTCGGAGAGCACGTCCTTAAGCTTGGAGAATTCCTCCCGCTGGGTCTTCTCGTGATAGGCGAACCCGAAGAGCAGCTGGTTGATGACACTGGCCACAGTGACTTCGATGTGGTGAGCGATGTTCATCTCCGCTTCAGCAGAAGATCCGAGCTCGGTAAGCAGGTCATCGTGGAGTTGGTCGTACTCCAGGAGGATCTGAAAGTTCAATCAGTCCAAGAAATAGTTTGATTTCGTCCAAAAGCAACCGACGGAATGGGAGGGAAAACTGCGTGCAGTGGTTGTCTGGCTGGGAGCACCAGACAGGAATAGTGGTCCCCGCCTGTTCGTCGACTGCCGGTAGCGGTCAAACCATTGTGAACACACGCCATCCCGTCCGATCTGGCAAGTTAAGCACGATAGGGCTCGATTAGTACTTGGATCGGAGACGTCCTGGGAATCTCGAGTGCTGCTACTTTTTTGCAGTTTTTTTTAAAACGAAATTATCGATTTTCCAGAACACTCGATTTCGCACTCGAGTTTGAACTGATTTTAAATGGACAGTTGACATCATTCTGCCGTTTATAGGAACTCTTGATTTTTCGTGCTGGGAGCTGCGCCATTGGACTGGGTGTGTAATCCGAGGGATGTTGGACTAACGGGAATTTGTATTCGTGAAATACACCTACCTTCTCCTCTATGATGTTCCTTCCCATGCCCAAGTTTTTGAGAACAGTCATGGCGAACCTCCGTTGGTCCCTCCAGGAGCTGCCGTCTGTGAAGACAACTCCGTAGTCCCCTCCTCGGATCAAGGTCGGAATAGCTCCTTTCGCTCCTCTGCCGGCGTACGCTTCACCGTCTTTGACGAAGGTCTCCTGAATCAGTTTGAAGTCGCTGATTGCCACGATTGGATTAGTGGCTAGCCAGTAGGTGTAAACTGGTCCGTACGACTTCTTCCAAGCCTCGAAAGCACCGTAACCTGGGAGATTGTTGACTATAGTTATCAAGTTCCCTACGAGGGGCAGAGGAGTCGGTCCTGAAAAATAAAATAATTTTAAACTTTTTAAATATTGATTAAAATTTACCTGGTGGATACTTTTGTTTTCCAGTAAAAGTTATGAAATAAGTAAATTGAAAGTAAAGCAAACGAAAGGAGGAAAAACATGTTTGGAACTTATCGAGACCAGAGATGCAGGTATTTATAGAGAAAAAAGGCCCGACTACAAACTATAGTTATATTCAGTGAGAAGGGAATTCAAGACCTGACTCAGAGAAAGAACACAAAAGATACACTTAATTGTGTCGGAAATTTGTAGTCGTTGAAAATTAAATTAAAAAATTTAAAAATTTCGACGTATATTGGTTGTTAAATAATTTAGAATCGATTAAAATAACGATGAAATACAAAAAAGTTTAAATAGGATGTTTTCAGAAACTAAGGGGATTTAGAAAATCCATCCAATTTGTTATTTATGAAGATAAAAAACTATGTTTAAAATTGAAATATTATAGATGATTATTTTATTTGAAAAACTTTTTGATTATTAATTTTTTTGATACATTTCTGCTAAATTAGTAATTATAAATAATATTAATTTAAATAATTTTTTCCACGCCAGGTATCTTCGACAAGAAGAATTTTTTAAATTTTAATTCGATTTATTTTTGTTTGTTTTAAATTTGTTATTTTTTTTATTATTGTTTTTTACTTTTTTTAGTTATCGAAATTCAATCTAATTAAAGTATATCAAATAACATAAAAATGTTTCATTAATTTTATTGATCTTAATTAATCTAGAATTTTTTTGATTTTAAATAAAATTATCACTTTTATGATTATTTTCAGATTTTCGTGGTATTTATATTATCTAAGAAAAAACATAAATAAATTTAATAAAATATTAACAATTGCTTATCTGAATGAAAAAATAACTTATTTATAAATTCTTTTTTATTTTGAAATACCGTATTGCAGGAGAATTCCTCAAAAGATTGCCTATTATTAGAATTCTACCTTTGCTCGAAAAAGTTTTTATTTTATAAAAGTAATTCTGAAACTTTTTGTTGGTCTTCAAACCACTAACGTCCGGGTAATCTAGCTCCATTATGAAGTCGCTTTTTTGACGTTTCATGAACTTGATTATCAATTCTGGATTCTGGAGGAGATTATCAATGGAAGGACAATGCAGAAATAACTTTTTTAATTTCGATTTTTGCTCCCAATTGAAGAGCGTGGAAACTAGATTCGGGACTTCAAAGTTGACGTCGAAGTTCAAAGTCTCCAAATAAGGCATTCGTTCAAGAATACTTGCCAGATTGAAATCATCTGGAGCTTTGTTCATTTCGTAATCGAAGTGAGTGATGTTTGGATTAAAAATAACTTTGAATTCGTCTGGATTAAGAGTGCTATTTGATATATCTACTTCCTTGTGATGGAATATACAGTACGGAAAATGTTCGGAAATATCTCCTGAATTGATGTTTAGGAGTTCTATTTCACGTCTGATTTCTATGACGACAGATGGATTTGGTTTTTCTGAAATTTCGAATTTAAAAATAACATATTGATCAAGGGCAAACTTACCCGAATGACCAAAACATGGAGCAGAATCGGTGTAAATCACCGTATCGCAGGAAACATAAGCTGGAGGACATTTGATTTCTTTCATAACTTTAGAAACGAGGAAGAGTTCTCGGAGAAGAACGGGGGAACAGAATTTGTAAAATTGGCGTTGAAGAAGATTATCGAGAGAGAGAAATGAGATCTTCAAAATTTCGGAGTTGATTTCTGTTGTAAATATTTGAGAATTATATCGAGGTATTTTCTTCGGCAGTTTTGCTAGATGGAATCTGATGAAAGTTTCCCCATTTTCTTGATTCATGGTAGAAATAATAAAGTTGTATTTTTTAGCAATTCAGTTGAGAATGTTCTTAAACGTAATCGAGATTTGATTATCAAGTATGTTTTCGACAAAACGACAAAGTGTCTGTTGTTCTCTCTAAGAATACAAGCGATCATCAGCCATTGCAATTAAAAATAAAAAAGAATAGATCTGATGATGTAACATAATTTTATCGGAAGATTTCCACAATTTTTTTAAATCTAAAATATTTTTCGATTTAAAATACCAAAAACTTGAGTATCTGATAATCTCTAAACATATGGACTATTCTATATTACACACAAAAAGAGTATATTAAAGTGGTTATAATGTACCAGATATTTTATATTCAATGTATCAATACAGTATATACAATGCACTGATATCAACGTAATGCATCGGTACATTGAATGTAATGTATCTGATATATTAGACCCGTTTTAATGCATCGGTACATTAAATAAAATATGCCTGTTGTAGTTGCGTAGTCTCCACGACTGGAGATATTCAGAATATCCAAGGTTAAATGGTCTTCTCCCTTTCTATTGAGAAGTATAAAAATGGACACTTGATGTTAGATGGGGATTCCTGGGTATTGCACTTATTTTGTTAATATTGTTTTATATTATATTTGTCTCTATTCTCAATAAAGACATAACAGCACCGATGTCAATTTAATATATCACTATATTGAATGTAATGTATCTAATACATTAGAAATGTTTTAATTTACCCATATATATTATATTATGTACCGTTTTTTGTGTGTATGGAGGAAATTTTGGTTTTCAAATATATAAAATCAGAAACAAGTTAATCTAAATATGTATTATTTTTTTACTGTACCGATCAAGATAAATTAATTCTGAAATCAATGAAAATATATCTAGAATCTGCCAATTATGATGTCAATAGTAATCTGAAATATTTTCCGACGATGGTCAAACTGGATTTAATTATAGAATAAATATCAGTTGATAGATTTACAAAAATATATGACCATAGATTTCATTCAAAAAAGTTAAAAAACACTTTTATGATTCTAAATGAAACCATATTTATATGGTCTTGTATATGAATAAGGCGATATTCATTCTTCGAAAAATCGATGAAATTACTGATTCTGGCCTGGATATAGAGGTTGGCTTTATTTTTATATCGGAATTTTCAATATATTCTGAATATTTATTTGTTCTTTTTTATATCCGATAAAAAACGAAAATGCAAACTTCGTTTAAAAAAGCTTTTTAAAATAGTAGATTTGCTGTGTTTGAATCAAGTCAAACCGTTGTTTGCAGTAAGGTCAAAGTTAAACAACCAAGTCTGTTTTTTCAACACATCTAATGCAATCATCTTCGTTAACTGTAAAGATGATTATCAATATTTTTATGTTCATTTACTGTCAATTTCACAAAAGTGCAACCAAACAATTGCGTTTTTCTTCATAAAATTCAATCCATCTTTATAAATTTGTAATGTTTATACCATAAGAAGTGTAATGAGTTCGTCGACAAACAAGAAAATCAGGAATCAACTGTAAAGAATTAGGAGTACCTCAAAGCTTAAAAGTAAGATGACTTCACAGCAGTTCACAAACCAACACAGATGAAACAAGTCCAAGAACACTCCACAGGAGGTCCTGTTGTGAATAGCAATATTCAATTTCAAAAATACATAAAAATTGGAAACCTACTTTCAATACTGTATGTGCTGACATTTCCTTTGAGGAACTGTTCAGCAAAAGCAAAAAAGTATGCACTGCAGCAATATGCATAAATATACATATTCAAACACAATAATTAACTCGATTTTAATAGTGTAAAGATTATATAAGGCTTTGTAACCATGTTTAAAATCAATATAAAGTTAAAGGATTTCCAAGATTAGAAATATAATCTTGAAAACTACGAAATTCGAGTACTTCTAACAGCATTGAAAGAGATAATTTATCCATTTTGAAATATTCATCGATACCAAACAAGGATTTTGCTTTCATGTTTTCAGTTGTCTCAAGTATAGTGAAAAATTTATAATTCTTTTGCCGTTCCCTCAAATTCCAAATTTTTGCAAAACGGAACGAATATTGGTCTCAGTTGTCAACACGAGAATCGATTCAACGCTTGGGTGTCGCCGAAATCGAGGCATAGGAAAAAAGGCAAAACTCAAGGCTGGCTTTGTTTACTCAACGTTTCGCATCAGAGCGCAAGCTTACCTCGTTTCTGCGGGAGAAAGCACAAATGGCAGGTACAGTACTGGAAGCTTCCTGTCACTCTCGGACAAACATCTGCGACACTTGAGGCTGATCGGTGGACTGGTTGTGGATGGAATAGAGGATTTGAACAGCTGGGACGTCGGCAAGGGAAGAGTTTGAGGGAATCAGAAAGGAGTGGGTTTTATTACGAATATATAGGAATTGTAAAAGCAATGATTCAGAAAGACGACTGCAGGATAGCCTCCACCATTATCTGTTAAGAAAACAACATTCGAGAATGTTCTCGATGAGGAAGACCTTTAAATGATCATTTTTCATGAAAATTATATGAATAGTGACTGGGATTTGTCAAAAAGTCTATCTAGCCGTTATCCGAAGCTATATCAACTAGTGATAGAAATTATCTAGAGTGATTGTTATTCAAAAATTGTGTTTCTAAATCACTATTTTAACAATTTCTGCCAAAATAAATCTTAGGATAGTGTCTAAAAATGAATAATAATAGTCTATTCTGATGATTATCCTGACCATATCAACTAACTATAGATATCACCAGGATAATGACTAGAAAGGACAATTTATATACATTTATGAATACTATCCTACCAATATCAATTAGTGCTATCAATCAGCTTAAATAGTGATGATAAAGATAATTTTCGAGCATTCTTAGACACATCCAAATAAGATTGACTAGTAGTAAAAACCATTGGATTACGACTAATCGACTATTTTAAGATGATTTCAATCACTATCTAAAACAGTGTTAATTGAGATAGAAACCGCAAGGATAGTAACTTAGAAGAAGCATATCTGACGTCTTGTATCCGCTGCCATGTACAGATCAACGGGACAATTAGAGTTTTCTTGATAGTGGATTCCAATCCGTATTCCAGAAGCCGTCTACATTCAGCTTCCTAACACCAACCACCTTCATCTCCAAACTGCCCATTTCTCCTCTCCTTCTTCTATTTATACAGATCTCGCTATTGTGTAACAAGTAAATACAACCTCAAAAAGTAAACTACGGCAGGCAAATGTTTGGCTACTTGGAAGCTCGGCTTGCCAAGGTCGTCATCATGATTCAGTTTACTTTGATTCTGCTTTTGTTTGTTATTTATATTTGTTTAGATTTTAAAGTTTGTTTGATAGTTAAACAATATCAGAAGCAATCAATAATTGGAATTTATTGATTGATTTTGAAACACCTCTTAAGGAAAATCGTCTTTTTAGTAGATTATCAAAGCAGTTTTCCTCGGGAAATTTCCTGGATTATGGTGTTTGAATAAGATTACGGAGCGTTATATAGTTTTGGAATCCTCCAGAATCTACGAAATGCTTTTGGAAAGTCCCGAAAAATGAAAAAAATTCCAGTTTTGTCTCGACTGGAAAGTTGTATTCGTGGCGAGACAACTTTTCGTCGCAAATAACACTTTCAATAAGATATCGATCATCTCTTTTGAAATAAAAAATTCACAAAATACTATTTTATTGGAAAAAATTAAAAAATGAACACATAGGTAAAGCTTATTCAAACAATAGTTTGAAGATTGGAGAAAAATTGTGGTCTTCTGATATGTGTCCATACATCGATTTCGATTCTCGGGTCCTCCAAACAAGAAATTTTTGGAGAAAATTGAATAATACAAGAGCTTTGGAAGAGAGCAAAACAAAATTGCACAAAGCATAAGGCAAAAAATTTCTAAAAGAAATTATAAAACCCGAAAACTTTGGTTTTATAAAATGGAAATTGAATGAAAGCAATATTGGCTATTATGTAGAGCACGAAGAGCTGTCGGAAATGGTGAGATAGTGGAGATACTGACTGATTCCTTTCGATTTTTGGTTGAAGATCATCTTAATGGATGAGTTGACGGAATTAGAGGTTGGCAGCACTATTCGGGTTTGAAGAACTGAAAAATCGTTTAAATTAATTTAAATTAAAAAATTCCAGTAAAAAAGTTGATTAATAATAAAAGTCGTTTCAGGACCAAGATATTTAAATTGTAAAAATTAAGTGTAATTTAAAATGAATTAAAAAATTTCAAAAGTCAAAAAGTAGTTTTAAATTGAACGAAATTCTATTTAGAATCTTGTTATCAATGAATTTGATCCAGAAAATGTATATAAAGTTGTTTTAAGATATGTTTATGGTCTTACCGCGACTTTTGCCTCTTACATAAGTTAATCAAACTGCCTTCCTTCTTTGGTATTTTCAAAAACTTACCTATAGAGAGTATATGATTGGTAATCAGGGACACCATTCTGCTGTTGTCCATACAGGTATGAATAATCCAAATTCAAAGGTTTTTCTACCAACTGACTGATGCTGAATTGACCATTCGTCAGATTCGGCAATCCTGCAGCGGCGGCCGCGTTGGTGAAATCAGAATTTCCATTGTAAAGTTGGAAAGGAGGATAATAGACTTGTCCAACAGAGTTAATTACAGAAGTTGATTGAATCTGGCTTGTTGCTGGAGAGCTCGTCAATGAAGTAGCCAAAAATTGCTGTTGTTGTTGAGTTTGTAAAATTTGATCTTGAAGAGATTGTTGAAGGACCCCATTTTGGGACAATGAAGCATTTTGAGGACTAGATTGTTGTTGATTGTTGGCATCAGCTGTCGCAGGTTCTGGTTGAGTTTTGTTGTTTTCAGAAGGACTAGCGATAGCGGTTCCTAGGGGTTGTTGAGGATCCTCGACGATTTCATTTTTAAAGTTTTTAAAATCAGATTTGAATTCATCTTTGTTTTCGAAGGAACCATTCTGGTCCCGAGAAGAATTTTTGTTCTTCTTCTTGTTAGGTTTGTCAGCAAGTTTAAATCGTTTCTGACGACGAAGGAAACATCCATTTTCGAACATGTTTCCACAAAGGTGGTGAAGGGTCCAGAAACTGCCTTTTCCGGGTTTGTCGGGGGTCCGAGGAACCTTGACAAAACAGTCATTGAAGCTAAGAGAATGCCTGATGCTGTTCTGCCATCTAAAATAGTCAAATTAAAATAAAACAAAACTTATAAGTACATGTTTAAAAATTTTCAAAATAGAGGAAGTAAAAGATGTCTTTTGTACCGTTTCCAAACCTTGAAAAATATTCGGCAATTTTCAAACTTTCTCAAATTTCAAAAAAGCGTCCATTGTTCATGTTAAAACTTAAAAATTGTTCAAATTCAGATTATAGTTTTGCCACAAATGATGGATTCTATTTTAAACGATTTTAATTTCGGAAAAAATACAGTAAAACTTCCTCCACAAAATAAAAAATATTTAAATTTCTGTTAAAATTTCGAAAGATTTTTATACTGTAGTAGTTTATAAAATTAAAATTTATTTTTATTGATGTAAAAGAAGTTTTACTTTTTAAAATCAATTAACATTACTATTTATGTCGGGAGTCATCTGAGATTCGTTTTTATATAAATCAATCTTCTATATTATCAAAGTTGACAGTCGAAATTTAAAATTTCTGTATTAAAATATGATTTTTAAAATTTGGATTTTTCGTTCAAAGACACGATTTGAAGGTTGTTTTGATTCGAAAAGTCCAAATATCAAGTTAGATACGATTTTTGAAATAAAAAAATCATATTATTTTAATGTAAAAAGTCCAAATTTTAAAAATCATATTTTAATACAGAAATTTTAAATTTTGACTGTCAACTTTGATAATATAGAAGATTGATTTATATAAAAACGAATCTCAGATGACTCCCGACATAAATAGTAATGTTAATTGATTCCTGCAAGATTTCTTTTAATCCTTATCTTTAGTTTTTCAGGAAACTCAAAGTAATATCCAAACTCGTCCTTTTTGGAGTTTGATATATCGTCTCTTTTATTTCCTCCCTAGATGTTAAAACTTGCCCGCGTCCTGACCTTTGTTGGTTATTTCTATAATACGGGAAATACTGCATAATAAAGTTGTAAATTTCACTCAAGGTCATCTGTCTAGTTTCAGAATTCTGAATAGCCATGGAAATTAAAGAAATGTAAGAATACGGTGGTTTTGCTGCTCCATAATTGCCTTTGTTTCGAATTTTCTCCATTTCGTCCTGAGTTAGATCAACTTCGCCGTCGTCTCCGTTCCTTCTGGATCTGGAAGAATGGCCAGAGGCAGCGTTGATCGTCGAGGCCGGACTGTGGCCATTTACGAGAGATCTTGAACCCCCGGAATTGAGTCCATTGGGGGTAGAGGAAGGAATGGACAAAGGAGAAATCGAAGAAACCCCGCTAATGGAGGAGATGTTAGGAGTATACTGTGGATTCGTATAACTATAATTGTAAAGCGAAGAAGCAGCCGGATTGTAGTAATTTTGATAATTTAAAGTTGTATTATAGGTCGGCATAACCGCACTGGCATAGTCCTGAGCAGCCATCCCCTGTAATAAATAAATAAATTTACTTATTTAAATTTTCACAAATAATACTTCCATTCCATGGCCACTACTTCTGGTTTTATTTTAACTAAAATAAATTCAAAGACCCTCTTGTTATTTTGATATAGGTCTTTTTGATAAAAACCGAATCTTGAACAAATATTTGGACAAGCCTGAGGGTCTAATAATGAGACAATCGTTGAAAATTTCTCCAAAATAGTTAATTTCCGATTCACATAAAATGAAAATTTGAAGTAATATCGAAATTCGGAGCTAGTGTGACTCAGTGTCAGGGGGCGATAAAGTTATCAGTAATGACCCGAGAAGTGTTCATCAAAGAGACAGAGAGACTCCAACCGAATCCAATCTGTTTTCGAGCAGAAAAGATGTTTGGTTTTTAAGAAAAATGAGAAATCTCGACAAGACCAAGTGATAATGTCAAAAATAAAGAAATCGATAAATTAATTTTTTTACAAAGTACAATTTTAATTCAAAAAATTCAAACTCTTGTTACTTCTACCACGAAAACAAAAAATGGTCGTTTCAAGATCAAAGATGTTTTAAAAATCGAAAATTCACAATTTTACTTTTTAATAAAAATCGAAAATTAATGAATTTACTTTTTAATAAAAATCGAAAATTAATAAATCTAAATTAATCATGACGAAATTTCCATCAAAATTAAACAAGATCATGTTTTAAAAAACCCAGTTTTATCACGAATGATCCTCGGACACCTTCTTTCCCGAACCTAATCATCACTACCCTAACTAGCCCCCTCCAAGTGTCATCACTCAAAACTCTTGATAAAACTGTCTGAGCGGAATTTTTTCAGAGGAAGTTTCTTGAAAGTCAAAATTGAAAGAAAGCTCAGAAATGCAAGTGCGCACAGAGATCTTTTTGGATCGTCGGACAGTATTCCCGTTCTTTCAGATTACCAACTAACGCGTAGACGGGAAGGGGAAGAGAGGCTCGCGAAATGGAATGGTCTCAACTCAGTTGACGGACCAGTTGAGAAAGAAATGCTTTTACGACCTCTAGCGGGATCAAGACTGGAAAATGGACGTAAAACTTTTTCATTTTCTGGAGAGGATACTGTACGGCAATTTGAGAGGAAATGTCAAAAGTTGGAATTTTTCGAAAAATGAAATTTCAAAAATAAATTGAAAATTATTTTCGAATCAATTTTTTCAAATAACTTTGTCATTATTCTGAAGAGTAAGATTTTTAAAAAACAAGATAATGATAGTTTTTGAATAGCATCAGTCACTATCCTGAAGGTTACATCTCAGGATAGTGACTAGGGAAATAATTCTAACTATTTTGTGAATTCATTCATCGATTTTCTCTTCTTAGAAGAAATTGTCAGAATAGTGATTAAAAATGACAATTTTTATTCACTTTTAGACACTATCCTAAAAATTTCTACCTGTAATGAAAATTGTCAAAATAGTGACTAAAAACACAATTTTTATTCACCTTTAGACACTATCCTAAAAATTTCTACTGATGATAGATCTTGTTCGGATAGTGATCAAAGAAGCAATTTTTGCTTATAGTTTAAACACTATCCTAACAATGTCAACTAATTGTGTGGATAGTGACTGAGAAACACGATTTTGAAATAACTTTAATCACTATCCAATCTTTCGCGAAATCATTCAAAACAAGATGTTCTCAGATGGCAACATCGCTATTCTCTGACTGACCGTGCCAGCATCTCCGTGTTATCAGTCCTCATAAACCTCGGTCTTTCCTTATCATCTAGGTCGGCACTGACCGGCGCAGATTCAGCAAAAATGACCACTGATTTCATTATCAGTTTTTTTCGTTCACGTGTGGACTATGATCGTTAACCAATAATGAAAATTAACCTCGGATTAGATATGAATAAAAATTTCTCAATTACAGAACAAACGAAAAGCTCAAATATTGACTAAGTTTTGAAAAGCCAACAACCGAAAATACTACTATGCATATTGACACACTTCTTCCGCTTCTTCTGGAGATGCAAAATAATAGATTTACAAACAAATTTCGTTTGCCAAAGGTTCACGTTGTCCAAATATTTGAGAAAGCCAATCCGGTGGTCAGTTTTGGCATGGTAAATATATTTAATCGATCCAGAAACACCTAACGGACAAGTTTTCGGAAAAATTACAAATTTTTTGAAAAATAATAACTTAATGATCATTATCCAAATAATTTCGTCCTTATCTGGATAATTTCAAAGGTAAATTTTCTTTTCCAGTCACTATTCTAGGAGTAGAAACCAAAGATAGTAACTGAATTTGCTTTTCGAAATCACTATTCTGACAACTTCTGCTGAAAGGAAATTTCTTAAGATAGTGTCTAAAAATAAAGAAAAATTGTCCCTTTCAGTCACTATCCTAACGACATCTACTATCTGTAAAATCGTCTGGATAGTGACTGAAATTATTTAAAAATTATTTTTTTATTCACTATCCTGGAAATTCTCAAGATAGTGTTCCAAATTTACTTCGAATAGTCACTATTTTAACAATATCTGCTATCTGTAAAAATTGTCTGGATAGTAACTGAAATTATTTAAAACCTATTTTTTGCTCACTATCCTGGAAATGTTTTAAAACAGAAGTCCTCAGGATAGTATCCAAAACTCATTTTTAGTCACTATCCTATTTCCACTGAAACTTTTCGAATTTTTCTTTTTAAATAAAATTATACTGTAATTTTTGATAAATCCGATAAAAAGAATATAGCTCAAATTCTTCAATTTCCCCTTTTTTTCTTTCTAGAATTCTCTCTTACGTCATTTCTACCATTTCCTTTTTTCAATTTAAATCCAAAAAGACCAACCGTAGCTGCAGCTGTCTGATACAAGCTGGCATCCAGCATCTGGGCTGCATTATGAGTTCCCATCGTTGCTGCCATCGTAGCTGTTCCAAGATTCATTGCTGCAAATTGTCTTGCGGCTTCAGAACCGGTGCCTTGTTGACCGATAATATCGTTAATATTCAACTTTGAAGGCTCCAGGATTTTTAAATTTCTTGAAACCTAAAAAAAATATAATCTCAATCATATGAACATTGTTTACGCGAACTCTGAACGCTCTGGAAAAGTTGACGGTAAAGTAAAAAAGTCAGTTCTTACGCAACTTGCGCAATAGGATCAGCTTGAATACCGGAAGGGGAGGGGCTTAGGATTCTGCAGTGATTGGAGACCAAGTGACAACCGAAAAAATTGCGGAAATAGTTGAGTGTCGAGCTTTCTGGACAATGAAACAAGGTCGGAACAACTATGACTAGTGTTGATGGAACTCTTGAGGACTCGGAAACATAGAAATCAAGTTAGGGCTAAAGCACACGTAAAGGAGGAGGGAAACAGAAAGTCAACACGAGTTGCAGGAAGCTGATCAGGGAGAATTTTTGAAAATAGTGACTAAAACTACCAAGAAATTATTTTCCATAGTCACTATTTTGACAATTTCTACTATTAGTATATATAGTTAGAATAGTGTTCAAAAATACTCAAAAATTGCCCTTACTAGTCACTATTCTGACAATTTCTATAGTCAGCATATATACCATTAGGATAGTGTCTAGGAATCCTAAAAAACCGCCTTTACTAGTCACTATCCAAGAAATTCCTACTGAATATTTAAATTACTGAATAGTAGTTACTTTTTAAAATATTCGAATTTTTCCGAAGCATTCAGCTTTAGTCTATACCCATCTACCAATTTTAATTTTCATCAAATTTTCTCAGCTTAAGTAACAATTGAAAACTAACAATTCTGCCTAGTTGATATTCTAGACTCCTCAAGCGGGCACACCTGAACTCACTCCAAAACAAGAAATTTTACCCGAAATGGCTCAGGTTTATGGTAGTTGTCTCTTGCCGTCGAAAGCCAGGCTTTCTTTCCCGCGAATCGGCCCGTTTTTCGTTCTCGAGGAGGCTGAACGAATGACTAAGTGCTTTGCCGCCCCTGCATTCTGGACCAATGCTGAACCACAAAAGAGTTTTTCTTCTGCCTACGGTAACATTGAATTTTGTTTTTAGTGAAAAACAGGGAATCGGAAATGGGTCGGTTCGTTGAAAATTGGGGCAAGAATTTTTGATGACCTGAGGTTGAAATTGGTCAAGTGAAGTCTAGAGTACGGTAAAGGAACTTCAATTAAGTGGAAAGTTAAAAAACAGGTACTGTCATGGAAGCAATAGAAATAAAATAGTGACTGAAAAGATGATTTTTGATTTTCAGTCACTATCTTAATGAATTCAATGGAGTAGAAGAAATTGCAAGGATAGTGACTGAAAAGACGATTTTCGAGGGTTTTGCAGTCACTATTCTTTGTAACTTATGTTGTTTAGTAGGAAGTTTTGAAATAGTGATGAAAATCAAGGATTCTAGTCACTATTCTGGGAATTTCTACTGAGAAGAGGAATTGCAAAGATAGTGACTGGAAAGGCGATCTTCAAAGATTTTCCAGTCACTATCCTTTGTAATTTATTCTATACTGTGGAAATCTTCAAGATATCAATCACTAACAAGAATCTCAGTCACTATTTGACAACAGACGTTGGATGGTGATCCCCAAACTCCTAAATCACTATTTTTCGATGGATAGTAATTACCCGAACCTACTCCCAGCCATTATGAACATGCATATCATCTTCCTACAAGGGATTCCCCGACCTTGCTCTTCTTCACGTTCAAATATTTGTAAAAACTCCAAACAAAATCCGAGCCAAAACAAATACAAACCCAAAACTTGGTAAATTTAACTTTCGCGCCTTCGAGATTTGAGCCATTGGAAGCTTTGTTTGTTGTTTTGTCCGGTTATTTACATGAGCTCTTGTAGGCAAAAGATGTTTGCAAACTCGCTGGAGATAAATATTACATTGTTTAAACTAAACTTGTAGTCAAATTGTTTACAAAATAAAAATCAATTAAAGTAAAATAAAACAAGTTTAGAAATGTAAAGAAAACGGTAGGAATCAATGTGGACAAAATTTGGGATTTGTGGCATCGGGTTTCCAAAGAAAGCCGCATCGATGACCAAAAAAGGGGATGGGAAGAATACTTTACTCCGACGCCGAAATGGAAGACTGGATTTCAAAGAGCCGGATAAAATGAGAAAATGAATACTCGAAAAAAGTTAGCCAGATTAGATAATAGTAAAACGACTAAAAGAGTAAAAATCGAAATTCCAATAATTTTACTCTGTTTCGAAAAAGCAGGTCTTCGAGCAGAAAAGTTGAAATAGATTTATACGATTCAGAAAATCAGTGAAAATTGTCTAGGATAGTCACTAGAAAACACAATTTTGAAACAACTTCAGTCACTATCTAGAATAATATTCATGAAAAGTAACAGTTTCCAGAATAGTGACTTAGCAAAACAATTTCTTAATAATTCCAGTCACTATCCCAGCAACATTATCTAAAAGTAGAAATTGTCTAGGATAGTGACTTGTTAAAACAATTTTAGTCACTATCTAAAATATTCATCAGAAGTAACAGTTTCCAGAATAGTGACTTAGCAAAACAATTTCCTAATAATTCCAGTCACTATTTACTTCATTCCGGATAACACCCAAAAAACAGTCTCAAAAATATTGTTTACAGTTACTATTCGAATCATTTCTACTGAAATTTAGAATGATGACGAAATCATTTCCCATATCGTTTTCTCAAAAAATTTATAATTCAAAAAATCTCAAATTTCTTACAGATCTTCGTTCTCAATAAGACAAATCCAAAACCCCGGAAGCGACAACTTTTTACGGACTGTCATTTGGAGCCAGTCCCGATCCAGGTCCATTTCCTCATTCAAGCTCTTCTTCCTCGAGAACTTCCTGTCTGTTGAACGCAAAAACCGGCTGAAACTGTCATCAACGAAAAATAGTACGATGGAAAGAAAGCCGACGACAGTTTTCAACAAGTGCGCAAAGTTAGTCTCAGGACCGGCTCAAGAAAACTGGTGAAGGGAGCTCAGATGACGGGAAGGCCTCGGACCGGAAAGAAGTTTTTCTAGACGAGAAAAAAGTGTTTTCCTGGGACAGGGGCTGTTGTACAGAAAGGGGAAGCAAGATATGATAAGTTTGAACTAGTCATTACATCGAGGAAACAACGCAAACTAAAAGTGGTGTCTTTAGTCACTATCCAGTGCAATTTCTACTAATAGTTAAGATCACTAGAATAGTATCTGAAGATATTCAAAAATGGTTTGTAATAGTCCCTATTCATACAATTTCTACCACTATTCGATACTATTAGAATAGTATCTAGAGATATTCAAAAATGGTTTGTAATAGTTCCTATTCATACAATTTCTACCACTATTGGATACTATTAGAATAGTATCTGAAGATATTCAGAAATCGTTTGTAATAATCCCTATTCATACAATTTCTACCACTATTGGATACTATTAGAATAGTATCTGAAGATATTCAGAAATCGTTTGTAATAATCCCTATTCATACAATTTCTACTACCATTTGATACTATTAGAATAGTGCCTCAGAATAACCACAAATTGTCCTTAATAGTCACTATTTAAGCAATTTTTAATTCCCTTGGATATTATTTGGACAGTATCTCAGCTTGATCAAAAACCACTTTTCCCAATCGCTATCTAGTCAGAAATAAAGAACTTAATAATAATCATAACTAGTTAAAGTGATATAGAATAGTATCCAATATTATTAAACCTACTTTTTTATAAAACACATTTCCACCTCATCAAATTTTTCAAAACAACTTATTACAGTAGAACCACCCCCACAGGCCAAATACGAGGAAGCACTAAAGCAAAGCTAGTCATGAAGAGTCATACCCGATTGATGACACGGCTCTCCGTCAAAATAAAGCTCAAATCTCAAAGCAAAACGCAATTTTACGAGTTGGACGGCTCATGAGCGGCGAATGAACGAACGAGGCGACTCATCTTCCTTTCATGGACGCCATCCCTTTGATACGGTAGATTTTTGGCTGCAAAGAGAGCGGCTGGCAACACAAAAGACGGGAATCATGAAAGCGGTAAAGCTGGCTATTGAGAGATTCAATAGGAATTTTTATCGTTTTTGATCACTTGTAAGTGTATGGGATAAATTTTTTTTGAAAAAAAGTTGGAATAATTTTCAATAAAAAATTGTGATTTAGGGATGTTGTGGAAAAAGGAAAAAATCAGAGATCACACGTGATCAACAGCAGCAGAAAAGGAACCGCAACGAAAGTGCAAGAATAGTGACTGAGAGCAGACAAGTTTAATCTTATGGTAAACATTATTCAAAGAACGATAACCTATAAAAATGTCCGGAAAATGTTCAGACAACTAGTGAAATTAGTTTTTCAGTTGTCGTTCTGAAGGTTTTCATTATTGGAATAGTAACCAAAACAGATAATTTTTATCATTTTTGAACATTATCCTAAATTATTTTTCTAGTAAAAACTATTAGGATAGTGACTTGAAATAAGATTTTAGAACTATTTCAATCACTATCATACTTCTACAGTAAGTTTATATAGCTATAATAGTACCTAAAATAACTTCTGCCTTACTTTAGAAAATATTCTGACAATTTGTGTTTTCAGTAAAACCATTACGATAGTGACTTGAAATAAGATTTTAGAACTATTTCAATCACTATCCTATTTCTACAGTAAGTTTATATAACTATCATAGTACCTAAAATAACTTCTGCCTTACTTTGGACACTATTGTAATACAGTATAACAAACTAAAAAATCCCTTATTCATCCACTATGTGAACTAAATCCTACTGTATCCCCTTATTTCTAAATCCAAGGAATTCCCAAGTGATATCCTTTTAGTGTAAAATCTCAACCTAATCTCCTTTACAACGGGGAAAATAAAGTTACATTTCCGTCGATCGTCTGACCTACCTGGCAATTCAGAAAAGGAAAAGCAGATCAAGCCAGGTGAACGGCCCGAATCGGAGAGGGCACCGAAAAAAGTTGAGCAAACAAAATCTGAGCTTGACCGTCAGTCACTCTCGAGACAGAAATTCGGGCTTTGGGGAGATTCTACGACAGCTGGAATCAAAGCAAAGAGTCATCTGGATGACAAATCCATCTGCGAAGTGACTAATAGAGATTAAAAGCCCGGGAATTTTGATCAGCAGTGGGGATTGAAAAGATATTTATAAAGGACATTCCTAAAGGGACAGTAACTAAGTTTATTAAAAAACTACTTTTCCTAGTCACTATCCTAACTATTTTCGTTTTCAAAAAATAATATTTAGAATAGTGACTAAAACTACTTCGAAATTGTTGTTTGAAGTCATTATTTTTTAAAAATGATGTTTAAGATAGTGATAAAAAATAATTATATTTGGGTACATTTTAGTCATTATTCTAACAATATCAATAAAGAAAGGAAATTATCTAAATAATGATTGAAATTGTTCCAAAATTCTACTTTTTAGTCACTATTAAATGAAATCTCAATCACCTGTTGGATAGTGTCTAAGTGTATTCAAAAATCATTTTTTCAGTCACTATTCTAATATGCTCTACTGAAAATTAAATAACTATCATTTGAAATCAATTTTCGTTTTCTACAGTAACTCCAATGAAAACCCATCCCAGACATCAAAGCTGACCGTGTCCGATCCCATTACAGGTAACCCTATTGAAAGAACAAAAGAATCCCGATTTGAATACTAATCGGGAAAGGAACCAGCGCCATTTATGCTCAAAATAAAACTAATCCACGAAATAAATCTTACGCAATGATTCTCGGGACATGGAAACCAGAAATGATATCTCGGTTGACAAGTGTCTTCCGGAAGGAAAATTTGAGGACTTGACCTCAGCGGGAGACGACCTTCTCAGAAGACACTTGTCGACACTTTTGGGGTCCTCTGGGAATGCCTTGGGGTACTTGTTGCTTGGGAGGTGAGAAACCACTTGTTGCAAATTGACCGAGAAAAGAAGGCTCTACAGGAGAAAGATGACCAGCAGAGGCGGAGCGAAGAGGAAAAACAGGAATTCGCAAAAATGGTAGAAAATTCGATTGGTGGTCAAGAATGCCAAGAATTCGATTGCAAAGTTGAAAGATATCGATTGGAGAGAAGATTCTCCAAAAATATTTCAGTCACTATCCTAAAAATCAAATTACAAACAAAGAATAATGTTCAAAAATTTAAAAAATTTTATATTTGTCACTATTTTAATAATATCTACTATCTGCAAAATCGTCTAGATAGTGACTGAAATTATTAGAAAATAGTCTAACTAAATCACTATTCTGACAATTTCTAGTGGAAAAATTTTTAGAATAGTGTTCAAAAATAAAGAGAAATTTTACATTTATTATTATTTTAATAATATCTACTATCTGTTAAATCGTCTGGATAGTGACTGAAATTATTAGAAAATCGTCTAACTAAATCACTATTCTGACAATTTCTAGTGGAAAAATTTTTAGAATAGTGTTCAAAAATGAAGAGAAATTTTACATTTATTATTATTTTAATAATATCTACTATCTGTTAAATCGTCTGGATAGTGATTGTAAACAGCAGATTTACAAATGTATTAGACAATATCCAGGGACTTTCTTTATTAACGTTTTTAGAATTAATTTTGAATTAAATTTCGTAATTCATATGGAGATTTTTTGAAATGCAAGTTCATTAAAAGTCAAAAACTTGTCACTTTTGACTTTGACTAATGCTACAGTTTACTTTCTCCCATCTATTCCATTTTCACGCTCACGGTCTAAAAGTGGCAAAACAGGTCAGTCTGTGCCAGCGAAACCTATCCGTAGAGGAAATCCATTGTTACCTACTCTCCCTTCCACTTCCTATTGGCTCAACAAACAAATGAGTGCCATTGTCTTGAACAAGGTGACAAAAACTTTTTCCAAGAAAATGGGAAATGGTAATGAATTGGAATCCAAAACAAGGCCAAAGAAGGTAACACTAATTGAATCACAGTAGCCGTGGGAACTCGAAAAAAGTGCAAAAAGGTCCATTTTTGGTCCGAAATCATGTCAAGGATCACTTTATTGAAAATGATCTCATTTTGTTGCAGAAGAAATTTAAAAAGACCAAAAATGCCCTCAGTCTCAAGTGGCTGCAAATATCCGTTTCCACTGCCTCGGGCTTGGTTAATTGGAAAAATCTCGAAGAAAATGAAGGATTTTAAAATTCCTCAGGCAAGTTCGAAGAAATAAATACTAAAGATTCTGAAAAGAAATTAGTCATCAAACTTGGATAAAAAATCTGAATAAAATTCTTAGTCATTGAATCCAAAAAGGTTCAAGAACAGGAACGCCATCACAAGTGACAGAAACGACGTCACGACCCATCAACCGTCCAATAAAGCAAAATGCGTAAGAATTTAGTCATTTTTGGAGTTGAGATTATGGCTGATGAAGACAAAAAATAATGCACTTTGTCGAAATGGTATCCAAATTGAAGAGACAAATCTCGTCGTTCAACTTTGACTTCAATACGTATAACTGTAAGATGCGATTTTACTACAGCAACTTTGTTGAGGATTATTATTCTTTATAAACATATTTTGAAATAAATATTGCATATTTCTTCATATACTGGATATAGAACTATGAAATGCATCTAGAGGAAATTCAAAAAGTATGTTCAAAAAAAATCATCGTTAAATCGAAAAAGTTACATAACTTGATGTACTTTTTCAATGTTCTTCATCAGGATATAAAAGTCATCCTTAATACTATATCATTAGAATTCCTAGAATGTCCAGGCACGAAGTGTTTATCCTGAAAAATTCAAGCATAAAGTGCCCTTTCGAATCTTGGCTTCATTCCCATGTGGATCCAGACAGAGATTGCCTTGGATGAAAGCTGACATTTCTGACTACTTGATGAAAATTACCTAATAGAAGAATTGTTCCGAATTACCATCAACATTGATTTACTTGAAGGGACAAATTTCACAATTAAAGTGACCAAAAATTTATATTAATTACAATGCTGTGAGATATCGATTGTTGGTTTCGATTTTGAATAAAGTTTATTCTCATGACAGGATAGTGAGTACTTCATAACTTCCAATCCTCTATTATGTAATAACTCTCTCTTCCACTTCCTTTTCCACTCTTTCCTCTCAAAATTACGCACAAGTAATCCACTTTAACCATTTCAAGGTCGATCCGATCGCGCAACAACCAGATCCGGCACGAGCCAGTCCCTTCCGGCATGCGGTAATCCACGATTCTCATGGGGTTTTTGACTAATGTGAGAATCTCCAGTTTTTCAGACTTTCATTTGTTTCCTGGAGGGCAGAACAAAAGAAAACCATTACATGCAATAACAGCTCAAATGTACCGGTGTATAAATTGAATGCAATGTATGTGCAATATATTCAATATAGTATATAAAATATAATACATCGGTACATTACATACCATGTGTCGTTTTCTGTATGTACTATTTATGTCTTTCTATCTTCTGTGATGCATCTATCATTTCATATTTTCTATCCTCCTGTCTGTTATCTCCTATACCATATCTCTTACTCTTGTTACTTCAACATATCCTCTACCCTTTTGTCTCCTATACTGTATTTCCTATGTTTTCTTATCTTCTACATGCAATAACAGCTCAAATGTGCCGGTGTATAAATTGAATATAATGTATGCACAGTATATTCAATATAGTATGTAAAATACAATACATCGAGACATTACATACCATGTGCTGTTTTTTGTGTGCAGTATTCTACGATTTGTAATGATTCATTAAAACTGGCAAAGAGGAAAAGTTTAAAGTCGAAATCAAAGAACTACTTGAATCAGGTTAAAATTTTTTTCTTTTTTGTTTTTGCTCTTACTTTTGTAAGTGGAGAATTTCGGCTTTGAATCGGGACCGGCACTTGTCTTTGAACTTCCGCTAATGGACTGCGCAACCTTGTTGCTCAAGTTCAAGATTTGGAACATGGGATTTGAACAAATGGGGTCCATATCGATCGGGCTTCTGTCATATGGAGCAATTTTAGAAATATTTATCAAATGTAGCATAGTCATAAATGTTATAAGAAATAATTTGTCAGGGTTAAAGTATATTTTTTTCAATTTTTTAGAGAAATAGAGATTACAGTGATAATTATGTTAAGTTCTAAAAAGTACAAAAAACATACAGATCATTACGTTTTTGTTTTTGAAATTTTAAACAATAAAAAAATCGGCAAAATTATTTTTTATCATTCTTGGAAAGTTTCTAATAAAGATCACTTTTTAGTCTTGAACCACTTGTAATACTGTTTATGACTGTATTAACTTGTATTACTTTCTAAAAAAGTCAATTTTTTATGAAATCAACAATTTTAATTAATTACAATAGATGATATTTTTTGAAAAAAGTAAAATAAACATCCAACGCTAATTTTCAGTATCTTTCATCCTTTATTTTTCATTTCAAAACTTTCAGTAGAAATTCTCAGTTTGACGAAGATTATTAAATTGTGAAAATAATACATTGCAAAAACTCCAACTTCACAATGTTCATCTCAATTTTGCCGAACAAAGAGATTGTAAATAAGACACAAGATACTGTAGTGAGGATGAACGAGAGTGAAATTTGAATCATGATGGATTTCAACAGTCATCTGAAGAGTTTTAGTCTTGGCGGAGACTATGCTGAGGAAGATCTCTCTAAACCCCCGCAGACATTCATGAGAAAACTTCAACAACTCCATAACTACTCTGGCTCCACCAAGGATGACACGAAAATAACCTATCCTGGTGATGGTCTCAGCAGTGTTGTAAACAACGAGACCAGGAAATTCCTGGAACACGTAGCTTTCTAAGTACTTATAAGTAAACAGAAGATGCCGGTTTTTGCTATCTCAGCGAGGAAGTCGTTAAATTTCTTTTAAATGAACAAAATAAGTCCTGATCTTTGGAGTCAATGTGGATGATGAATTTATTTTTTCTGTGTTTTTGAAATCTTCTGAATCTTTCCGGTTGTTTATACATCTGCTAGTTTTTATATTTTTTGTTATTTACCAGATGTAAAAATAACTAAGAAATGAATCCAGAAACCACAAAAACAAAATTGAAAAAAGTGAAATTGTCAGTCACGTCATGACCAAGGATGAACAACTAGTGTTTCGTAATACAAAATTTGACCGTCAGAGTTGAAAGTTAAGGTTAACTATCGAAATTCAAAGTCAAAGTTAACAGTCAGAGTTGAAAATCGAAATTTTGATTTTTTTAAATTAAAAATTGTACACTTTTTACTTAGATTGATAGAATTTGATATATGAATTCTTTGAAACAGAAAAATGTAAATTTTGTTTTAATGTGGAAAATCCAAATTTCAAATTCAAACTTTGATCTTCAATTTTGACAACATGAAGAATGTTTCTTTCATTATCTAAGGAGTAATTAGAATATCGAAAATTTAATTCAAATATATCCATTTCAAACCAAAATAAACTTTTTAAAAAATCTATGTTCAACGAAGAAGATATATACTGATCATATTTTTTTATTTACTTCAATCCCTATTTTGTAATTTACTTTTATAAATTCCCTCCTTCGATGTTAGTCTCAATAAAATGACCCATAACTTTATCCTCAATGAATCCTCTTCTGGATGAAGACCGAAATACAAAGTCAAGATAAGATACAGTAAATTGATCCCAGCGAAGAAATTTGTAATAAACTTTCGGTTCTAAAAGACACTCTTACTTCTGTCTTCATAAGAGTCGAAAAATACCGTTCAATCTACGTGGATATAATTGTTGAAGCCCGAACTACTATGGAGAAATCCCGCATATAATGGAAGAATCTAGTCAAATAAGAATTTTAAAAGAACATTATCCCATCAAAGAAACAGATCCCTAACTTTATGTAATTCTAGGTTCGCTCAAACTCGTAAACGTCACAGGAACAATGATAGTGAGAAGATTGACAAAGAGACACAGCTTGTAGACGCTCATCGCCGGAGGGGATTTGTAGACAATTAAGTAAATAGTGAGTCCTGAAATGAGTAAAACTGGGACTGCTATTACATTGATGAGAGTGTCGGCAATTATCGTACATTCAGGGTCGTAAGTTTCTTTGATTTTCCTCAAAAAAACCAGAGTTGTTATTCATGGTTGTACGGTATGTAGTATTTAATTTAATTGACTGGCTTTTATAGGTATTTTGTCGAGTAATGATACTATAAGTAAGGTTATTTCTTGTTGATAAACATAGTTGTCCAATATTTATAATTTTAGTTAACTTTTTTCTGATGTAATAATAGTGATATTTTTCCATTTTTAACAGTATTACTAAAATCCAATTCCATTCCCGTTGACGTAATATATCTTCATTAGGAATTAACAGTTACCGTATTTGCTCTATTTGTGGCACATCTCTAATTGTGGCGCATCCTGAAGGTTTGAATGAAAGGAAGCTGATATGTGCAACAATAAAGTTAGATAACATACAAGTTCCTGATAGATCGATCGAAAAATAGTGGTACATGTGCCACAAATAGAACAAATACGGTATTTATAAAATGATACAAAAACAAGAATTTTAGAACTTTTATAGTTATAATATTATTATTTACAAAGTACCAAAGTAACATAAATCTTAAATCTTTTTATAGTTACTGTAAAATAGGCTCTTATTACTCGAAACATAATTATTTCCAACTATAGAAACGGAAAAAAACATAAATTGGTTCAAATATTGCAGTGATTTCTTCATGCAAAACAAAGACCAAAGTACTGCTTTTTCGTATGCGAAAAGGAGAGAACACTAGCGCTAGAGAAATAGAAAAGAGACAGACCCAAACAGTCCAACTTCAGATAAACGAAAAGGAAAAACGCATTTAAGACTCTAGCAGCTGAAATTCAGGACGGTTTATACCCAGTATCTCAAGGTACTAGGAATGTTCTGATCGGAGGGAACTCCGTGTCGGATTGTTATTTTTGGATAACACTAAGGGGGTTTTCCCTTGGTGATAATAATATGAGAGATGATTTTGGAAGGAAAGTCCGTTTCTGAATTGTAATAATCCATGGTGAATAAGAAGTACTCTGACGATTTTCAAATTAGTTTCTGTTGTATCCGTCACGCCGAGTGACCCACGTCTAGATGGGAAGAGGAAATAGTATAGAAAAGGTTTATCAAATGCCTTAGGCACAGTACAAAGAAACACTATCGAAATCGACATAAACACAAACTCAACTTCCCGCCAAGAGGAACTGTATGTCCTCTTGTCGATGCTAAGGCAATCCGTTCGGGACCAAGCGCTCCCGGTTGGTTGCCCTTCCTATTAAGGCTAGATGTCCGATCCAACAGTTTCTCCACAAGGAGTGGAAATAACAATGGTTCAAGAATGGTTTCAAATTAGAAAATAAACTTCCGTCATATATTTCCCATTATAACTCAAAAAGTGAATTTAAAAATCATGTCTAGATGGTCCGTTCAAACTATTTTGTGGGATTTCAGAGGTAAATGGATCAATATTTTTAATAACAAAATCAACTTCAAAAATAATCATAAGTAAATAACGACAAGAAATGCGTTTGAAAATTAAAAAAGGTTATTCTGCAGATGAGTGAATGTGTTCAAAACAGTATTTCAAAATTTCACTTGATCTTTATCAATTGTCGGTTTGATTAGTTAACACTGAGAATCGTTAATACTATTAACAGTTTTTAATATTTTTGTATGTTGATTCCAAGAGTATATAGCATTCCAAAGAAGGATAACAATTTCCTCATATTTTGAAGTAACTAATATGTCATTTTACAGTATTGTAACTGTAAAACAGTAATGTCACTTCAATTGACCAAAACGCTAATATTTGTTTGTTTGTCCTTAGATGAGACTACCTTCAAGTTGTAAGTTTAATCAAGAAACTTTGATCATTTATCAACTTTTCCTCTAATTGGTCTTTGTTCTTTTCATAGCAAATAAGCCTCTACCTTTGAATTTCTTGACTGAGCCCTATATTGTCTTGTCTTTCCAATTTATTCGCTTGGGACTTTTGTGATAAAGATCAGTTTTTTGATTCACTGTGGATGTTTGATTATTCTGAATAATGGAGATTCCGTCACCATGGTTGATATTCGCGATTCTCGTCCACGGGATCTTGGGATCCTACACGGATATACTTTCTTTGATGGTCTCCAGATTCACCACTCCGTTGAGTCATTTCTTCAACGAATCTATGTCTCTTCATTATGATATTGATCTGAATGAAGCAGGAATATCTCAAGTGATATCAATAATGGGAAGTATTCCATTACTAGCATCTATAATTTCGACGATACTTCTTCTTCCTAAAATGGACTATTGGGGACGGAAGCAAGTATCAGCCTATTTGAGTGGATTTATCTCTCTCCTAGCCAGTATTCTTGTTGTAATGTCGAAATATATGGTTTCTTTGGAGCTCTTTGCTATTTCCCAATTCCTCTTTGGAATAGTTGGTCCTTTTAGACATGCAGTTGTTAAATTATATATTGCAGAATGTTCACCTGATAAAATTCGGGGTTTGTTTTGTCTGAAAACAATAGGCATAAATGGAATGAAGATGTTGGAAAAGTGCAACTAAATAGATCAAATCGTTGAATCTTGATTCTAGTACGAATGGATTTTTTGACCGGACATTTCTATCCCAAACCAATAATATTAATTCGAAAACTAAAAATAATATTAACTTAGACATTATGTTCAGAAATAATAAATATTTAATTATTTAATGAAATCTATTTTTTGTTGTTTGATGTTATCCTACAAGCTTATTCTGAGCTTCATTGACATTAAGATACTGTCGATGTAGATTTGTTCGTACCTAATTTCATATATCGACTGAAAATTTGATCTAGAACTTCCTGATATCGTAATAATGTAAAATTAGAAAATTTAATCATTCATAAAAATTAAACCTAAAATTGCATGCAAATCTATAATTTTTACACAATAAAACTTGTCTACAACTTTTACGGAATCACGTGCTTGCTATTGAAGAATAAGATGTCAAGATTAACATGATTTTGTTTTTCGAATTAAAATAGTTGGCGGGAAAAAAATTATCTGATTTTGGGACAGAAATATCACATAACTGTGCCTTAAAAATATTTTTAATTGAGTATAAAGTGCAGTGCATTCATTAAAATTCTTTCAGAGTAATAATTTTTATACTATTTTACTTTTAGGGTTCGCAGCTCAATCAATCTCGGCCCTAGGTGCTGTGATCAGTCTGACTTCGTTCCTGTTTGCCCTCGAACAAGTATTCGGAACAAATGATCGTTGGCAAATGATAGGAATTATAGCTTTCTTCATAAATGTCATATTCATCATTTTGAGCAGCTTTGTTCCAGAGTCTCCCAAGTACCTCAGTTACAAAGATGCTCCTAAGGAGAAAGTCATTAATATTATTAAAACTTTCCACGGAAAAGATGCTAACGTCGGTAGGGATTATATAAATTAGTATTCTTAATTTCTGATATTTTCAGAAGAGATTCTCACGGATTATTCCTGTGAATTTCACTCAACAAAATCCAATCATTCGAGTTTCAGAGAACTGTGGTCGGATCCTACTTTGAGGGATTCCATTTTCCTTATTTTTATTGCAGGCATGGCTCATTCTTTTTCATCTTCACAGATATTAATTCTCAACACCATTCCTCTCAAGATACGGTATGGCTTCTCCACTGGTGATTCAGTGTTAGTAGAGACCGTACTCGCGTTCTCCGGACTGCCTTTTATTTTACTGTTACCGTATCTCTTGGAAACAATTGGCAGGAGAAAATTATTCCTTTCTTCTGTTTCACTAACTATAACTTCTTCTTGTTTGATGTTTCTTACTCACATCCTCTTCTATGTTATAGGACCAGGGATAGTTACTATGATTTTGTCTGTTTTGTTTTCCTTAACGAATTTTGGAGCCATATATTTGGGGATAAATTTCATAGCGATCATTCTCGTCGCGGATCTCCTTCCGACTACGGCTAAATCCATCACAACCCAAAGCTTGTTACTTTCAACAAATTTAGTTTCTATAGGGGTAAATTTCGGATTTGCCACTTTTGAACCATTTTTGGGGCTTTTATTCATTTGCCTTTCATAATCGCACAAATGTTCTTCTTTTACTATTTGTACCGTAATCTACCGGAGACGAGAGGATTGGCGGTTTATCGGAATTTTGAACAAATCAGAAGTCGTCACAATTCTTACAGACATAGTCTGATCGACGGAAAATCAAGAAATGGATTGTGAATTACGGAAGTGTTTGAAAATCTTATATAATAAAATTATCATCAGTAAAAATATCATCAATAAAAATGATTAAATTTATTATTTACTTTGGAAAACAAAAATTATCTACAAAGCTATTTTAATTTGATAGAAAACGTTATTCAGAACTTTTCCAGTAATACTGAATTTTTTGATTGTTATAAACTAGTAGAGATTTTATGGAAGGTGATACACAAAATTATATACGATATATAATGTGTAGGAAAGTTAAAAGTAATTCATTGATCCATGGAATATAGTGTACTGATACATTAAAGTCGATTTATGTATTGATTTATTAAAGTTCTTCTATATGAAGTAGGATCAATCTCCAAAGATCACTTCTTCGTGATATTAATATTAAATCTAATCACTTTTTCGTTTTAAAATATTGGAAGCTTGTTATTACAACTATTAACCTCATTTTTTTAAATTTAAATACCTATAAAATCTTATATATTAAGGATTTTTTAAAATAAAATTATGTTACAACAACTATTCAAATTCTGCTTGTGTAAATCAATAAATTCTGACATTGAACAAAAAGGGAATCTTGAAAGACAATAATATTCAAAGATTACTCTACCTGACCTCTATAAAGTTCTTATCAGCATGATGCGACCGGAAAATGGAGGATCATCAGGAAAATGCTGAATATGGCGATTTGTTGCCTACTCTAAACTTTGTCTGATGATAAAGTTTGGGAATCAAAAACGGCTTCTGATGCGAACAATAAGTACGCAAAATGGAAAAAGATCTTTTCGGAGTGAATTTTCAATGTTATATTCTGAAGTCACTAGAAGAATTATCTAATATTTCTTTATCTGAGCAAGTTTTTCTGAAAAAGTCCTAAAAGTACAATAGATTCTTTGCAACTTGCTGTTTAAAAGGGGAATTATTATCAGAAATTCTGCAAATTTTGCACGCATAAAAAACGTAACTTTTGGTCCAGTAACAAATAAAAATCGTCGTTATTATGTTCTAACTTTCGTCATAAATGCCAAATATTCATGAAAAATGTGACGACTGTTACATTTCGTAATACTACTTTAACAACTGTTACATTTTTTATGTGAAAAAATATACAAAAATTTCTCTAATTTTCCCATCTTTGGTCTTTAACAAGTAACTCTGGTATATTGTAATAGATCTTAAATTATTCCAACTGCCCACAACACATTGGTCCTCCGACTTTTCTAAAAAATTGAAGCACATTGTAAATTTTTTTTAGATACATTTTACTTTCATGATTTTGTTTTACTAGGTTTAGCTGCATGTAGTCTTTTGTTTGATGACGAATATGCATAAAATTAAAAATGATTTTCATTGAAAATATCTCTTGATGTCCCAAAGTCGACTTTTAAGCTTTGTTTAACTCGTTTCCTAACGACAAATACCAACTCTGCTTTACATTTCTAAACAACTACTGTGTAATTTTACAGTATTGTAATTATAAAAAACAAGACTGTCTCAGCTGACTAATAAGAATTATGAAACCTTTTTTGTTGATGTTTGAATCAGACCATCTTGAAATAGGAAATTTAATCAGGATACTTTGAACATTGATAGACATTCGATGTAATTGTCCTTTGTGTTCGCCTTATAAAAAACATGTTTCACTGTCAACCTCTTCCATTAAACCACAGTTTATTTGATTCGGAGTTTTCTGATAAAAATCACTGTCTTTGATTCATGTGAATCTTTGATAATTGTCAATAATGGAAATCCCGTCACAATGGCTAATATTCACGATTCTCGTCCATGGGGTCTTGGGATCCTTCATGGATATGCTATATATAATGCTGTCCAGATTGACTACTCCATTGGGTCATTTCTTCAACGAATCTATTTCTCTCCATTACGATGTCCATCTAAACGAAGCAGGACTGTCTCAAGTGATGTCTGTAATAGGAAATATGGCACTGGTAGGAGCTGTAATTTCGATAATTTTTCTTCTTCCAAAAATGGATAATTGGGGACGAAAAAACGTATCTGTCTACCTGAGTGGATTGGTTTCTATTCTAGCTAGTGTTCTTATTGTTATTTCGAAATATGTGATTTCTTTGGAGCTCTTTGCCATTGCTCAGTTCCTCATTGGAATTGTTGTTCCGTTTAGACACGGAGTTGTCAAGTTATATATCGCAGAATGCTCACCTAACAATATTCGAGGTTCGTTTTTATTCGAAAATGTTGAAAAATGTAACAAAACAGATCAAACTCTCCAATTTCGATCCTAACGAGAATAATAGTTTCCATTTTTAAAATTATTTCTGAATGTTTTTTATTTTGTCAATTAACCCTTAATATACCAAGCGGGGTCCCTGGAGGACCCCAGAAGGCGATTTTTTGTTATAGTTCTTTAACTATAACAGCTAATTTGTTTATCTTTTTTGTATGTGTCCTTCATGAGCCTAAGATATACATCGTGTAATCAGACCTATATAATGTTCATTAAAAATATTTAAAAAATTTAAAATTTCGCTGAGATCCATGGTATTCCATTGATGGACGAAAAAAGTATTTTTGGCTCTAACTTTTTTATATGAAGAGCTATAAATTTATTTTTTGTACATAACTAGAGTAGTTTATAACTCATCTTTTGACGCTGAAGTTGTCCTTAGGGGGCGCCCCCTGCGGAAATTATAAACTCGGAGAAGGTTCTCCATACAAAATTTTGCCTTAAAAAGTCTTAATTTTTTTACGTTTTGGATTCATAGTTTGCTTCAGAAACCACTTGGGATTCTAAAACTTCACTAAACCACAGAGCTTTAAGTGGATAATAGCTCCCACAGTCCAAATTTTATCCCCAATATGCGATTTTTGCCCCTATGAGGCTGATAAGGGTTAATCATCAGAAAAGCTATCAAAAATTCCTTAAATCTGTACGTAAGTTACACTAACTGCTTTTTGAAAATCACAAAAGCGTTTCTCAACACCAACTCACTAAGAAGAAGTTTTGGCAGAAATCTCGAAAAATTTTGTATGGAGAACTTTCTCCGATTTGATTCTATTTCCCAGGGCGCCCCCCATGGGGTAGTTATAGTCCTCAAAGATGCCTTATAAGACACTTTAGTTATTCATAAAAATCTGCCTTACAGCTTTTCGAATAACAAAATTAAGTCAAAAATACTATTTTTTTGTACATCCCGTACCTATTGTTGGTTTACTTTTTGTTAATTAAATTAATATACAAAATAGTAACGCTTGAATCACTAACGTATGTGTTAATCAATCCGAAAAGCAATAATCATAATTTGAGTCATCTAATGCATCAAACAATTGAGTAATTTTAAAAAAACCGTGGGGTCCTGTGAGGACCCCAGCTTGGTAAACAACGTTGATGGGAGAGGGTTGGTATATTAAGGGTTAAATAGGAAATTATTAGATTTAAAAAAATAAAAAAGTATTCAGAAACCAAAAATAGTATTAAAAACAATTATATCGTGATTTTCACTAAGACCAAAGTTAAACAATTTGCTCTATTTTTTAAATTATTTCTACTTTTTAATTTTGAAAAATTACACAGAAAAACTTGAGAAATTTCTGTTTTTTATATTACTGGAAAACTGTCCGAGATTTGGCAATTTCCATAACTGTCTAAATAATGTACTTTTTTCGGTACAATATTAGACTATGAATATTTTTTGAAAAATTTCCGAAAATCATCTAATTTTCACATAGGATTTGCAGATAAAAAACAGCATTTAGAAATAAATTAATTTTTACTCATCACAAATTACGATATCAATTTTAAAATTGTTTCAGAGTAGTAATTTTATAATGATTTGTTTTTAGGGTTCGCAGCCCAATCGATTTCGGCCTTAGGCATTGTGATGGCTCTGGTCTTAACCATATTTTCCCTCGAGCAATTCTTCGGAACAGATGATCGTTGGCCAATGATAGTACTTATCTCTTTATTCATATGTATAATTTTCACTGTTTCTGGTAGCTTTATTCCAGAGTCTCCCAAGTACCTCAGTTACAAGAATGCTCCTAAGGAGAAAGTCATTAATATTATTAAAACTTTCCACGGAAAAGATGCTGACGTCGGTAAGGGTTATATGATTAGTATTCTTAATTTCTGATATTTCCAGAAGAGATTCTCACGGATTATTCCTGTGAATTTCACTCAACAAAATCCAATCATTCGAGTTTCAGAGAACTTTGGTCAGATCCTACTTTGAGGGATTCCATTTTCCTTATCTTTATTGCAACAATGATTCATTCTTTTTCATCTTCACAGATATTGATTCTCAACACCATTCCCCTCAAGATACGGTATGGCTTCTCCAATGCTGACGCTTTACTATTAGATACTATACTCGCATTCCTTGGGTTGCCTTTTATTTTAGTGCTACCGTACCTCTTAGAAAAAGTCGGCAGGAGAAAATTATTCATTGTTTCTGTGTTACTAAATGTAACTTCTTCTTCCTTAATGTTTCTTACACAAATTCTGTTTAATACTGTAGGACCAGGGACAGTTACTATGATTTGGTCCACCTTATTTTCTCTAACCGATTTAGGAGCCACATCTTTAGGAGGAAGTTTCATAGCGATCATTCTCGTCGCGGATCTCCTTCCGACTACGGCTAAAGCCATCACAACCCAAAGCTTGTTACTTTCAACAAATTTAGTTTCTATAGGGGTAAATTTCGGATTTGCCACTTTTGAACCCATTTTTGGGGCTTTTATTCATTTGCCTTTCATAATCGCACAAATGTTCTTCTTTTACTATTTGTACCGTAATCTACCGGAGACAAGAGGATTGGCGGTTTATCGGAATTTTGAACAAATCAGAAGTCGTCACAATTCTTACAGACATAGTCTGATCGACGGAAAATCAAGAAATGGATCTTCTTTGAATTACGGAAGTGTTTGAAAACCATATATAATAAAATTATCATCAATAAAAATGTAATTAAAAAATGAACTTTTTTGGAACCTAATGTTGACGACATCTTCTGAAGTCACTGTAAGAATTAACATTTGTTTTTTATCCATAGAAGTTTTAGCAATAATTTACTGCATGATTTTTTCTCTGAGCGAGAGAACACTAATGCCAAAGAAACGAAGAAAAAACTAATACAATAGGAGCTAAACTCAGATGAAGAAAAACAACTTCTTTGTTCAAGCTTTGAGAAAGGACAGTCACAGTCGGTTTATACCCAGTATCTCAAGGTACTAGGAATGTTCTGATCGGAGGGAACTCCGTGTCGGGTTGTTATTTTTGGATAACACTAAAGGGGGTTTTCCCTTGGTGATGATTAAGGTTCTCTTAGAGAAAGTATATTTTCTTCAATGTGTTTTGATGCGTTCAAAATTGAGAATAAAATAATGATTAATTTAGATATTATCAAAAAAAAACTATTAAACCTTAACAACATAACAAAATTGTCAAATGTACAATAGAATCATATATGTGCAAGTTTGTCTTTTGAGATCGATTATACGGAAATTACAAAGTTAGATATTAAGAAATTGCAGTTTCTTCAAATCACTAATTAGTCTTTTTATAATTTGAGATGTATTTTGTTTTATTTAAACTTTTTTAAAGAATATTCTGATTTTGTGGTTTTTATTCGGTGACATTCAACAAATGATAGGTAATGATTGATTGTATGTTATAATCCCTGAGTTTCAGATATAGAGCAACAGGAAAACAATAAATTCAAACGTAGAGAAAAGGGATAGAAAAATGTTGAGGTTTTCATCGGAATTAAAAGATTAAGAAATTATCTACAAGCAAAGTTTTATCATTATTCAGAAGAAAAATTGTTCTTATTGTTGAATTCGACAGAATGTCAATTGTTTGTAGTATTATTGATTCCTCTTATAAAATTGAAGCTGAAATTTACAATGTAAAAACAGAGAAATCTAATCATTTAAAATTCAAGAAAAAATCTATCCACCAGGTTATTAATGAACTAATTACGAAATATAAAAACAATATTGGGATCATTCTCGTCACAGCTTCTTCTTTTCTTGTAAAGAAGAATAAAGAATACTTCAACAAAAATAAATTCAAAAAGTATGGTGATTTAGTTCGTTTCGTTACAACAGAAGAACTTAATTTTGATCATTATTTGACCTTAAAAGTTAAATACTTTGTTGGAGATTTGGTTCTTATGTTTGGAAATTACGATATTATTTTATTACAATGCGTAAATATTGTCAAAGAGATAGTAACCTTGAGAGAGGTCGAACGAAGATTTGGTGGATTACATAAGAATACTGATTTCGAATCCATTATAAGAATGTTCAGTCTAACGATGAATCAAGTTCATGTTGTTTTTAAATATAAGAAAGAGAAAGTTGATTCAAAAGTTGGTCCCAAATTGTACGAATATGGTTTCAAAAGTATCAATTTCATGCAAGAACAATTTCATCAAGAATTGCTTCTAGCAAGATTTTTACTCCCTGATCCAACAGTTTCTGTTTTGGTTAAAATATATTTATCATATACAAAAACTTATTCTTACAAAGATTCCGTAATTAAAGATTGGGGTTTTATCCACATTCCAAAATTAGTCAAAGATTATCAACCGAGAACGGATATCATGGGAATCGACCTTGGATCAACTAGATGCGTCTTAGCTGTTTCGAGGAATAAGGAAATTCAAGTTATTCCATTCGATTCTTCTTCTCCAGGTGATCTTTGGACAGAATCAGTAGTTTCATTTGACGAAGACAAACCACTGATTGGCAAAGCAGCAATAAGAAGACTCAAAACGAAGCCTGATTATGTCATTTTTGACGCTAAACTTCTCTGTAGCTATCATCACAGGTGGAAAAGATCAGAAAACATAGTTTGGCCTTTTAAGTTCACTATCGATGGTGAGCAACTATATTTTGAATCAATGACCTCTAAGGGCTGGAAAGCATTTTCTCTTGCAGAAATCAACGCAACCTTTTTGAAACAGATGATGGAAACGGCAAATGAATATCAGGATGGATTTAATGATGGGAAACTTGTAAAAAAAGCAGTCATTACTGTTCCTAAATATTTCCAGTCTTTTTTTCATATAAGTCATATGGTTTTCAGTGCTGCTCAAGCAGCTAAATTGGCTGGAATCGAAGTCATTGATATTATCGAGGAAACTCATGCTGATCTACTTTATTACTTGTCCAATGACAGATATTCCGAAGTAATCAAACCTAACATGAAGATTGCCATTCTTGACATTGGAGGAGGGAATTTCATCAGCAAAAGTTATAAAATTTCCGAAAATCATGGTAAAAGATATGCAACTTGTTATAGAGATATGAGTATGATTAACGACGGGGATGATGAGTATTCCGGAAGAGATATTGACGATATAATTATGAAAGAACTACAAAAATCAATTCCAAAGAACCTACAAAGTAAAGTAAAACTAAGAATGTTGGAAGCTGCGAAGAAAATCAAACATGACCTTTCCTTCGAGGATAAAATAGAGTGAGATAATCATTTTAATAAATGTATGAACCGTATATTTCAGGTTTGATCTTTCCGAAATTCACCCACTTCTTGACAAAATGGTAGAGTTCACAAGAGCATGGTTTGAAGGGAAATTAAGAATCCACTTTCAATATCTTTCATCATACTACCGTAAACTAAAGCAATATCCTCTTCCAGATCAAAGAAAGTCTCGATGGAAACAAGAAGAAAAATGGCGAACACGTTTTCCTCCACTAAATGATGATATTGTGTTCTTAGCCGGTGGAACCTGTAGAATTCCATTTATCGAACAATTAGTTAGAAAACAGTTTCCCAAAGCAAAAATAATCAAAGATGGAGAATTGGAGATTATAACTGCTACTGGAGCTGCGATTCACGCTCTTCAAGTTCTCAGCGGGGAAGTAGAACCTTATGTTGAACTTCCCAGTAATCGTTATTTAAAAGATAAATTAGATTCAAAAACAAGCAAGAAAGACGATACAGAGGACAGTTGTCAGATTATGTGATTTTAATCATTGTTTTGTAACATAGATAACAGGCCATCAGGTTTACGAAACATTTATTTTACTATTATTTTATAAATTTTGATAAATCTTAAAACTGAAAATAATATCAGAACTTATACTTACCATTTTTTGAACTTCTTAAAATATTCCAAACATTCTTGATGAAAATATAATTATTCACCTTTAAATTAATAATTATTACTGATCAAAACTGAAATAAAGTTACTTTACAGCAATTTCAAGTACTTGTTACTTCATCATCCATAAAATCATTATTTTTCTTTTATTTGAAGCATATCACAAAATTTAAGAAATAAAAAATAAGTGAATCGCCATGTATCAAGCACAATAATTTCCATTCTAGTCATGATAATCTGAAAGTTAAAAATCTTTTCAAGACCCGTGGATAATGGCAAATGTGGACTATGGATCCTGGCTGTCTAACCAAGACCTGACTTTGGAAGCTCTCGTCATCTGTGGGTCAAAGAAATGGAGAACCTGAAGTGGCACTGTTGAGGGACAGCTTACTTTGCCGATGGGCATCGACTTGCTGTTGTTGGAGCTTCTTCCTTAGGACAGTTATCAAACGTTTTTGCCTGGAAGAAGAAATTCATTTCCAATAATTACAGTAATTCCCTTACTTGTCTAGTTCGTTTCTGAGTTTCTTGACCTCTTCTTCATCAGCACTGGGAGTTATCGATCGTTCTGACAATGTATCCAGAGTCAAATTTGTCAGACTAGTGTTAGCCCGACGGGGTTTAGGAATAGGCACAGATTCAGCAGACAATTTCAGTCTGAAAACTACTTATTTAGGAACTATTGTAAAAAAAAGTGAATCTCCTAAAGCAAATTACATACAAAAACAACTCTAATATATTGATATCTAAACTGAACATAATGTATACTATATTGAAAAATTAAAATAACCTTGATATATTGTATTTTATACACTATATTGAATACAATATACATATACATTATGTTCAGTTTAGATATCACTATATTAGAGCTGTTTTTGTATGTAGAAAAACATAATTTCGCACATATAATAACCAGAATCTGTAACTTAACAATGTATTTGTTAGTTATAATCTTAACCATCATGTTGAGTTTAATTTATATTTACCGTACTTGATCGGAACGACGATAACACCACCGATCCAGAGAGACTATTAACAATTTCAACAAAAATTTCACGAATTGTATTGCTTTTTGCTTTTTATATCGTGTTTGTTGAAATTTAAAAGTTTAATTATCCAAATTTAAAAACTTTGAAATAAACCCAAGGAATCAGCCTTTCGAACAGTACTAGTTTAGTTGTTTTTAAACAACTTGTATTACTTTTTTAGATCTATACAACAACAGAAACAAACCTCTGTAGATCCGCTTCCAAGTCGACTTTGCTTTGATGCAGTTTCCGAATGTCAGATTCTTGTTCTTCGATCTGCATTTGAAGTCTGTCTTTTTCGCGGAACCATTCCTTTTGTTTTTGAAGAAGAGCTTGTTCGTACTCCATTCTGAGGGTGGAAGTATCTTCTGTATCAGATTTCTTGAGGAGATCTCCAGCGAGACGGGCATTCTCTTCCATAAGTTCCGAAACCTAAAAAATAAAAATTTTTTTTTCAAGATGAAAATAAATTTTTTAGTTTTAACACGAAAATTCTTATTTTTCGTTTCAAGACCAAAAAATCAAATTTTCTTTAGTTCTAACACGAAAATTATTTTTTTCAAAATCTATTATTTTTATAAAATAAAAATTATTCTTTTTTCTTTTAAATTAAAACTTACTTTTCTTTTTAATTCTTCATCACTGATTTCTCTGACTTCTGGTTCTCTTTCTTTCAATTCCTTCACTTCCATTTCTAATTTCTGCAATTTTTTCTCCAACGATGTCTTCTGATGATTCAGATTCACTTTTTCTTCAATCAAGACTTCTTTCTCCCTCGAGATCCCGTCTAATCTTTTTCCTTCATTAGTCAGCAACTCCGTCAATCTCTTGACACTTTCTGCAGATTCTTCTTGGACTTTTTTCAGATCATTTGTGAAAGTTTCTTTTTGTTTTTCTAATAACGATTCTAAATGGATTTTCTCTGTTGATAATTGTTCGACTTTTCCTTGTAAAAGTTTCTCGGCTTCTGAAGACTTCAAACTACTCGATTCTCTTTCTAATTTCAGCATCTCGTCTTTCTTTTCTAGTTCTTCTTTGAGTAAACGGATTTCATCTTGTTTAGCAGTATTTTCGCTTTGAGAAACTTCTAATTTTGAATGAAGTTCGTTCAAAGTGTTCCTGATAACTTGGAGTTCCAAAGCAGAATTGGTCAATTGATCCAGTTGATTCTCCTTTTCTGCCAAGTCTTTCTTCAACTGGAGGATTTCAGAATTCTTTGAAGATTCTGAAGAACTCAAGTTTTCTTTTGTAGAGATTAAGTTTGATTTTTCAGATTCCAAAGAACTGATGGTATTTCTCAAGTTGTTGATTGTAGTTTTGTGAGATTCTAGGGTTTCTTTCAAAAGAGCCAATTCAGAAACTTGAGTAGCTAGTTTTGAGTTTTCTTCACTTTTTTCTTTCAATTGGTCTTGAAGGGAATTTATTTCGGATTTGAGAGAAACGATTTCAGTCGTTGTTTCAGTTCCGGAAGTCTTAAGTTGCTCTTTCAAAAGACCGATTTCTTTTTCTAATAAAGTTACTTTTGATTGTTCTTCCATCAGATTGGTCTCAAAACGACCTTTTTCCATCTCGACTTTTTGGAGTTTTTCCAATCTGACTTCATTCTGGTTAGTAAGATCCTTGATTTCGTTTTCTAACTTTTCGTTGACAGTTTTAGATGTTTCGAGTTGGCTAACCAAGTTGCCGATCTCGACTTTGGCCTTGAGGACTTCATCGTTGAGTTCTTTTCTGACAGATTCGAATTTCTTTTCAGATTCTTTGCGATATTCAGAAAGTTCAAATTCTTGATTGATGAATTTTTTATTTTCTTCTTCACTTCTTTCGAGAGAACTTTGGATATTTCGTAATTCTGAAGCCAATTTATCTGTTTCATCTTGTTGTTCGTTGAGTTTCTGTCGGAGGTCAGTCACTTCTGTTTCTTTGAGGGAGATTCTGTTTCTGGCTTCTTGAAGAGAAGTGACCAAAGTTACAAGTTCTTCTTCAACACTGGCTTTTTCCATGAGTTTTGCGTTTTCTTTTTCGATTTCTTTGATTTTGGTCTGGAGATCGGCAATGTTGGAATTTAGTTGATTAATATCAGCCAAACGTTTTTGAAGTTCTTCTTGAACAGAAAGTCTGAAAATAAATTAAAATTAAAAATAGTTAAAAATCAACTAACTTTTCATTTTTATGTCCATCAGCTTCTTCTTTTAATTTTTTAAATTTTTCTTGAATTTCAATTAATTCTTTTTTTTCTTTTTCGAGTTCTTTATCTCTGGTTTCGATCACTTCTTTAGCCATTTTTAATTCATTCGTTACCATTTCGATTTTGACGTCTCCATCACGAGTACTTTTTACTTTACTTTGTAATTCTTCCTGTAATTGTTCTATTCCTTCTTCTGCTTGGGCCAATTTTTCCTCCAATTCTGCGGCTTGATTTTCAGCTTCTTCTGTGTTCTTTTTCGAAATCTCCAGATTCTTCAACAATTCATGAATTTTGGTTTCTGATTCTTGGATTTTTTGATTAAGAAGAAAAATTTCAGAAGACGAATGAGATGAAGCCGTTGATAGTTGGCCATTCAAAGAAGTCAATTCGGTATTTTGAGAAGAAATTTTTTCTTCAAGAGTACCAATTTTCTTTTCGAAATCCTTGACAAGATTTTGTGTCGATTGTTTTTCAGAATCTAGTGAATTTTCCAAATTTTTTAATTTTAAATTAATTTTTTCAATTTCTTGTTCTTTTTCTTCTAGTTTTCGTTGTAGAGAATTTTTTTCTTCGACGATTTTATCCACTTCTTCTTGACTAGTACTTGGTTCATTTTTGGCCAATTTTAAAGATTGCAAAGCTGCGGATTTAATTTGGACTTCCTTCTGAGCAAGTTCAATTTCTTGTTTAAGTTTTTGTTTTTCAATTTCAGACATAGCTTTGGTTCTTTCGAAATTCTCTTTGGCTTCATAAAGTTCATCTTCGAGAATCTTCTTTGAGGATTCCAACTGAGAAGTTGATTCTTTCAATTCATCTCTTTCGTTTTCGACTATTTTTATTTGTCCTTTTAGTTGATCCAATTGTTCTCGTAATTCTTTCGAAACTGAATCTGTTCCAGCATTGCTTCGGAGATCAGCCAATTCAGCAATAAGTTGATTTATCTAAAAAATAAAAAGCAATTATTGTTCATGGATTAAATAAATAAAAGTAAGCCACTGAATAATGCTATTCTCAAAGCATAAATAAAGACATCTAATCCAAGGTATTAAAGTTCCAGTTATCGACATTCTACGATTTCAGCCCTACTTACTCTAGACATTCTGTATCACTATATATGCAAAAACAATTTATGAGGTATAGTATATGGAAAAATTAAAATAACTTTGATGTATAGGATACATTCTATTTTATGCACTATATTGAATACAATATACATATACCGTATTTGCTCTATTTGTGGCACATGTGCCACTATTTTCCGATCTATCTATCAGGAACTTGTATGTTATCTAACTTTATTGTTGCACATATCAGCTTCCTTTCATTCAAACCTTCAGGATGTGCCACAATTAGAGATGTGCCACAATTAGAGATGCGCCACAAATAGAGCAAATACGGTACATCATATTCAGTTTATATACCAATACATTAAAGTTATTTTTTATCTAAAGTCTGAGATATATGCCTTAATACTGTATCAAATCTGTATCTTGATACAGTATGAAGAACAGATCTAAATAGAATACCAGAGACATCTCAATATACATACAGAAACGGTACATGACGCATAATGTACCGATATATTAAGACGCCTCTGATATATTAGATATATTGTATTTTATGCATCGATGTACTGAAACAACGCACTGATACTTATGTTCGACTTATACACCAATATATTAGAACTATTTTTGTACATAGTGTTGTATTTTGTCCGTGAGAATATAGACACTACCCCAGTGTTACCCTCAAGTATGAACAAATATGAAACTCTAACCTGCATAAATAACTCATGTTTTTCAGTTTCCTCTCTTTCCAGAGCAATCTGAAGTTCCCTCTTTTCTCCTTGCAAAGCCTGAACATCGGAAGGCTGTCTGGATTCTAATGTCCTTCTGAAATAAATTTTATTATTTATCAATTTTCAATATAAGATTAACCTATAACTAAATGAAGAGAAAATATTAGAAAATGGCATAAAACCGTCCCTATTCCAAAAATGGACAAAATCGATATTAAGCCATCCTGAGAGAGCTCCTTCTAGATTTAGAGCGATGAATCACTAAGTCTCCCAAAAGTGCAATTAAAATAATTTAAAACTAAAGAGTTCAAAGTTCTTCACAAAGGTCAAGAGAGGTCAAGTAGGTCAATTCACTTACCGGTCACGTTCAGCTTTCTCCAGCCTTTTTTTGAGGTTTTCAATTTCGAGACTTTTGTCTTTGAGACTTTTCTAAAAACACAATTTGAAAATAAAAACATTCTGAAATTGATTTTAAGTTTTACCTCAAGTTGTCTAATATGATCCATTTTAACTTTGGTTTTATATAAAAATTAATTTCTTGATTTGAAGAAAAAGCATAACTGATCCGTTGACCCAAAAGTAAGAGAAAAAATAAATCTTTGAATCTAAAATGAAACTAATAATTCCAACACAAAAAATCCATTAAACATGAAACAGAGGAAATTCGAAACCAAAAAACCAAAAATTTAAAACTTTGGATTTGTTTATGATATTCAAAATAAAACAAAATCGAAAAAATTAAAATAAAATTAATAAAAAACATTAAAAATAATATTTCGGCACGAATTTTCACAACTTTTCAGTTAAGACTAAAAATTGTGAAATTTAGCGTTTAAAATAATAGTATTTAAAAGTAGAAATCGTTGTAATAAAATTCCAGAAAAATATCTCAACAGGAAATTCTAGGATTTCCCGGTTGAGACCGAAACCTGTATAATTTTGTTTTTACTTACTGCTTCAAGGTTTCAAAAAATTAGATTTTAAGAAATTCTAAAATCTTACATGGCATCCTGAACTTTTAAATCATATCTTCAAATCTAGTACAATGTCCTAAATTCTTAAATCATATCCTAAAATCCTATATGACACCTTAAAATCTTACAAAATATCTTAAACTCTTACATAATATCCCGAACTTTTAAATAGTTTTTTTAAAATCTTGTATGGCATCCTGAACTTTTAAATCATATCTTCAAATCTAGTACAATATCCTAAATTCTTAAATTATATCCTAAAATCCTATATGACACCTTAAAATCTTACAAAATATCTTAAACTCTTAGATGATATTCTAAACGTTTAAATAGTTTTTTAAAATCTTGTATGGCATCCTAAACTTTTATATAGTATTCTAAACCTTTAAACAATACTCTATAATCTTATCCAAAAACAGTGAACAAGAAACTTCGCCGCAGAGGAGTTGTCCATGTCAATAAAGTTCCGACCGACAGTGAAACAGAAATTTCTCTTATCAATCTGAGGGGAAATCGATCAATAAACAATTTAAAATGAATAAATTCACAATATATGAAGAGAAAATTTTTTTTAAAAGTTTAACTTTTTGTCAACCGAAAGTTGTCAGTCTTGTCACTCAATTTTATTTTTCTTAAGTCCATCACAAAATGCGCAAACATGCATGAACAAGTCCAGTTTCTTTTAAGCAAACTTAGATTTCTGGCGGAGATCCAGAAAAGCAGATAATTCGGGAAAATACTCCAATGCAAATATTTGACTTCCTTAATTTGTAAAAAAACAACTATTTATGAATGTCCAAATTTAACATTTATGAATTCTGCATCTGATTAAAAATGGATCTGGATGAAGGTTTTGCGTCAAGAGAGATCCCAGAAGCAAACATCCGGCTTTTAAACACGCACCTTAGGAAATCTACTTCGTTTCAGGTGTCCAGGGAGATTAATGATAGATTTGGAAAAATTTTAGTTGCTATTTGGAAATTTGTTAATTTTCAGAGAAAATGCTTCACGTAAGTTTATTTTCAGAAATTATGAGAATAGAATTCTGTATTTAATCGTTTCGAGACCATGAAAAGCAATAAATTTAACCTTAATGGTCCCGAAACGATTGAACACAGATCAGTATATTTCATAACTTCCGAATTTCAGGAGCTAAACGACGCTGAATCCATAGAAATACCAATACCTATTATTTCCGACGATTCTTCAGATGATCAAAATTCCGAAGGACATCAAAATGGAACATCTCCAAGATCATCTTTGGCGAAAAAACTCACTTCAAAGTTGCTCGATCGAACGATGGCCAACATAACTTTGCTTCCTCAAAGTGGAGATGACATTATCAAAGACCTCTCAACTATGGACCGTGTTCCTTTGGCTAGAGCTCAGTGGATTCTTCTAGGAAAACACAACGGACAGCAAATGCGACTTTGTAAGCAGATGGTTTTGAATATCATTAAAAAATATCCTCAAACAAGACCAATGTGGCAATTCTCGAGGGAGTTAGACTACGACGACGTTGATTGGCAAGAAATTGTCCAAAAAGATAACCGATTCAGACATCATTGCGCCTCTATCCAAGCCGGCATAACTATGATCATGGAAAATCTGGACAGTATGCACGGCATGGCCAAGTTACTTCGAGAAATCGGATTCCACCACTTTTTCTACGACGCATATGAGCCCCACTTTGAATTGATGCACGAATGTTTCTTAGAGGCCCTAAACATTACCCAAGGACCGTTAGATCCCGATTTGGTCACTGGATGGAACCAGTTATGGGCTCAAGTCAAAGCAAGCATCTGTTACGGGATTGCGATTCAGAGACAGACATATCTTAGGGAATGCGTCACATTTCCAGAAATCACTAGTATTCGACTAATGTGGGAAAAAGTAAAAGAACGGGGATTCGAGCAAATGGGAGAGAAGATTGTCCAGTATGCACTGAAGAACTACGAAGAGTTAAGCACGAAACACAAGATAAACTACCCCATAAATCTGCCTCAAGACACCTTGGCTTTCAAGTTGTACTCACAGCAAGTTGTTAAGGTAATTAGCAATCTATATCCTATATACAAAAAATAGTACATGGAATATAATGTGTCGATACATTAAAATCATCTATGTATCAGATACATTATATTTTATGCACTATATTTAATATAATATACATATACACTATGTTTAATTTATATACCGGTACATTAGAGCTATTTTTGTATGTGAAAGTGATTTTGAACATCTATAGATCTGGTCTTAGAGCTAAGAAACAGATATTTGATAGGTAATTTTTATAACGACAATGTAGCAATTACTACACGATGCTTTAAAGTAGTGCTAAAACGTACAGAATCCTAAAGTTGATAATTTGTGTATATACATTGTTTTGAACACATTCTAAAGATCGTCAGCAAATGTTCCGGGATATAATCTTAGATTTAAAATCATGTTTACAAATACATGGTTATAACCTCTATATTCCTAGGATTTAATCAATCTGAGTAGCTCTAAAGGAGGATTTCCCATATTGTTAATTACTTAAACCATTTCTAGGCCTTAGACTTAACTATCCAGATTTACACTCCTGAAAAGGGATTTTTATCACTACCTAAACAGCTCAAAGGATTTGTTACTCAGTGTTTGATGATTAATGTTTGTCCAACATTAATTCGCAAGAGTTTTATGGACAGTAAGGACCCTAATAATCCGGCCAAATTAATCATCGCTTTTAGGTCTTATAAAAGTTCTCACAGAAGTCCACGGAGAATCCAGCATGACTGAAGTGACAATACACACTTGGAGCAAGATTTATAGAATTTTGGAACAGGTCAGTTTTTTATTTTTTCCGAAAACATAAAATTAATATTTCAGGCAATTATCTGGAACATTGTTCACTATTGAAATTAGATCTATTTGGAAATAAAAATAAAGTTTAGTATGATTCAAAATTGGAAAACGAACAAGATTCGTGACGAAAAAGGGAAATACACGGAAACTGCAAAAAAGGACCAATCCCGATTAAAATTCAGAAATTCAAGTGGATCTCGAATTTTGTAAAAATTGAAAAGGTACAAAAAATCGATTTTCCTCCGTCATCGATTGGACAGACAAAGTTTGTCAAATTCAAACAATCTCCCAAGACAAGAAGGAGGTTTAGTTTTCATGACTAAGGGATAAACAAATAGAAAAAATTTACTCTTTAAAGTGAACTTGAATAAAAACTAAAATTATTCAAATTGAAGATTCTTCTAAGGTTGCCAAATTTATCTTTCGCGCACTGGTCGAAAATCGGACAAACCTAGATTGAGGTGAATTTTGGCGGCAAGCTGGATGAACGTTGTGTCCCTCGAAAACGTGCAAAAACGGAACGGACATACAGAGGTCATATCCGGTCAATACGGGTCAACAATGCTTTTTCAATTTTTTTAAATAAAAAATTACTTACCAATGGAGTAATTTTTATAAAACTGTCTGACATTTTTCCAAAGTCAAAATGAAGATTAAAAATTTTTCGGATTTTTTATTTTTTGACAGTTTTAAATTTTGACATTTTGTAGTTCGAAAAAAACTCACTTTGAGCTCTGAGGATTCTTTTTTCCAATCTTTCGAAGCCAATTGTCCTAGTTGAGCATTTAGACGGTAATTCTGAAAAAATCAATTAAAATAAATTTTTTTTGTTTCAAAAATTAAAATCTTTTTGTTTCAAAAATTAAATTTTTTTGTTTCAAAAATTAAAATTTGTTATTTTTTTGAATATTTAGGATTTTTAGGGTAAATTATTAAAGATATTATGAAATTTTTAAAATTCTTCACTGGATTCTACAGTATTCTGAAATTTCTCAGAAGCTTTAATCCGATTCTGGAAGATAATTAAAATTCTAACTAGATTCTAGAATGTTCCAAAATTTCGATCGGATTCTAGAAAATTTAAAAAACATTAGATTCTAGAAAATTCCAAAAACTTTCATAATATTCTAAAACATCTCAGAAGCCCTCGTGAAATTTTAGAAAATTCCAAAAACTTTTTATATTTCGAAATATTCTCGAAATTTTTGAAGGATTCTAATCTCAGAAAATTCCGAGAAATCTCCGAATCTTTTACTGGATTCTGGAAGTTTCTAAAAAATTCTACTTTTACGTTCAAAACTTACACAAACTTGAGCATCGTAAAGTTCTCTTTGAAGTCTGTCGATCTCGGCTTCGGGATTTTCCATTTTCCCGGTATTTTTCAACTTGTCGAAAGGCTCGAAAGCAATGTGCAACGGATGTTGCATCGGAGGCAGACCTCCTCCACTTGTCGTCGAAGGGGAGGAAGACTTCGTAGATCCGTTCGAATGCATTCTCTTCAATGGAGAAGGCTCCTGAAAACGAAATAACTAATTAAAAGTTAATAATTAAGTGGAAAATACTTTGAGGCAAATTTCTGCACTACCAAGGATGGCACTGAAGACAACATGGGTTCCTGTAGGTCGTTGTGAGAGCATTGTTCGACCAAGAATCAAATTTTCATTCTTATGTGAAATTTGAAAGTTAATTGTTTTAAAAAGTAAATCACGAATAACAACGAAAATTGGGAGGTGTTTTAGTCATGGACATTTGTTCGAATTCTGGAGCCCGAATTGAACAGAAAATACTTATAGTACGGTAATTAGACTCATAAATTCTGAATCCAAAGTCAGAGTCAAAAATTGATCTTCAGAATCTTGGGTTCTGATTCCAGGTTTAGAATCTACGGATTCGAGCACTTCATTTTAAGTACTTATTGTTCAACTTTAAAAATATTCAAAATTAATTATGCAACATTCGTGTCCCAATTCTCTAATCCTGACTAAAAAGTACTTTTACTAACATAACAAAACTCGTAGATTCTGAATCAGAGATCAAAAGCAATAGTTAGCCTTCAGAATTCTGGATTCTGAAGACTAATTTTTAATTCTAAAAACATCTAAAATTTTCCGTATTGAGACGTTTTTCAATTTTAAAGTTAGAACTCACTAAAAAGTACTTTTACTAACATAACAAAACTCGTAGATTCTGAATCAGAAGTCAAAAGCAATAGTTAACCTTCAGAATTCTGAAAACTAATTCCTAATTCTAAAAACATCTAAAATTCTATACCAAAATATCAAAAAGTGGAAATTTATTTAAAATAATTTTTAAAATCCCATATAAAAATATAAAATTATTCTAAATATTCAAATTTTCAAATATAATTTTTAAAATTCCTAATAATTGTAAATTTAAAAAATTTCTAATAATTGATTTTTAGAAATCTCATAATAATTGAATTTTAAAAAATTAAAAATTTATATTTAAAAAAAAATAAAAATCATGTTTTTCTAAAATTAAAAATCATATTTTTTATAAAAATTGAAGATTTATATCTAAAAAAAAATTAAAAATCATGTTTTTTAAAAAAATTGAAAATTTATATTTAAAAAAAAATTAAAAATCCATATTTTTTATAAAAATAAAAAATTTATATTTAAAAAAAATTAAAAACCACGTTTTTCTAAAATTAAAAATCATATTTTTTATAAAAATTGAAGATTTATATTTTTAAAAATAGACCCAAAAATCGCAACTTTGATCGTTAACGACTATCATAAACAATGGACAATTTTTCCAAAATTTCCTAGGTCAAAAAATAAAACAAATAAAACTATCACAAGATCTCCCGCATCATTTTCAGACGAAATTAATGAAAAAAGAAGTGTTCAGAAACGAGTCGGTCATTCTCAAATGTTCGCACATAATCTGACCGAATGCGATCGAGCCGGTTCCGAATCGTCTTCTGGTTTCCTTCATTAAAAAAAAATTTTATTTAAAAAATTCAAAAATAACTAATTATAACAAAATAATAATAATCAAACAAGTTTTTTCAAAACTGAAATTTTTGGAAAAATTTTTAAATTTTCGTAATAAAAAAATAAAATTTAATTAATCATCCATTAGGTTTGATAGAGCCCATCAACGTGGTCAACTGGAAGCATCCCCTCAGGCAGTCTCCCATCAAAACATCAAACAAAAGATGAGTAACAAATTAGAAAATTTTTTTTCTTAATAAATGTGAAAATTATAAAATTCACAAATATTAAAAATTTTTAATAAGAATTTTCGATTTTAGATGAATTTTAAAATTTTTAATAAATTTTGGATTTTAAAAATTCAGAAGATAATTTAGAATATTTTAAAAGTTTTAAGAAATTCTGAAATTTCTATTAAATTTTAGCAGATTTCAAGAATCTTGAAGACAATTTAGGACCCTTCAAGAATTTCTACAATGCTTTTAAAAACTTCTGAAGTTTCTATTACATTTTAGTAGATTTTAAGAATCCTGAAGACAATTTAGGATCCTTCAAGAATTTTTACAATATTTTTAAAAACTTCTGAAGTTTCTATTAAATTTTGAAAGATTTCAAGAATCTTGAAGACAATTTAGGACCCTTCAAGAATTTCTACAATATTTTTTAAGAAATTCTGAAATTTTTATTAAATTTTGAAAGATGTTAAGAATTCTGAAAACAATTTAGGATCCTTCAAGAATTTCTACAATGCTTTTAAAAACTTCTAAATCTTGTACTAGATTCTGGAAACCTCTCCTAATTCCATGTTTGAAAACTCCAGAAATTTGCCTCTAAAAATTCAACAAAACTGACTTTTAAAGTATTGTACCCCGATTCGTTTCCAGTATGGTAGTAAAAGTACGGTAATCCACTGCTTACTTCAAATCCCTGAGGCAATTGACATCCGTGTTTCTGAACAATACTGTAGATTTCATCGCATTGTCGACGAATACTCTCCGGACTCAATTGTTCACTAGGAGAAGTTCGGGATTTTACAAAATCCGGGGTTATTGAAGATCTTTCAGAAGACGAACAGTGCTGCGGAGAAGTGTTCTAAAAATTTTATAAAAATAATTCAAAAAATTAAATAAAAATATCTCTAAAAATTGAATAAAAATAATTCTAAAAATTGAATCAAAATAATTCTAAAAATTAAATAAAAATATTTCTAAAAATTAAATAAATATGATTCTAAAAATCAAACAAAATAATTCTAAAAATCAAACAAAATAATTCTAAAAATTAAATAAAAATAATTCCAAAAATTGAATAAAAATATTTCCAAAAATTAAATAAAAATAATTCTAAAAATTTAAATTATTTTTAAACTTTTTTTGAATTTTTTTAAAATTGCGCAATCACGCAGAAAACAAACCAACCATTAAAAACCTCGATCATCATTAAACGTAAAAATGGAATCAAAAATGAAAACTTGCTTCGGCAAAAACAAATTTCTCATTAATGACATTTAAAAATATTGATTACGTAAAGTTTTCGAATTCTTCAACCTCTCGAAATTATTTTTTATTTTAATTTACGTAATTTAAAAAATTAATTTTTTAAAAAAATTTGAAATTTCGATTTTTATCAAATTCAGAAAATTTTAATTTTGAAGAATTTTTAATTTTATAAAATTTTTACATTTCAGAACTACAGTATATCGTAAATAGATTATATCCATTTGTTCAATGTTAACTCTTTCAACATTGAAGATAATTCTCAGCACAGTAGTTTCGAAATATACTGTAATTTCTATATTTCTTTTTAGATTTTTACTTTTTCAATTTTAAAAATAATTTTTAATATATGGAATCTACAGTATATTTTGGAACCATTGTGCTGACTTTCTCAATATCAACTTTTTCAATTTTAAAAATAGTTTTTAATATATAGAATCTACAGTATACTGTACATATACTATACCTATTTTAAGTTTTTTTTCTACATTATATTTCTCAATATATGTAAACTACAGTATATTGTTGATTTATTAGTTCTAATTTTTGAATTTTTACTTTTTCAATATATGGAACCTACAGTATACTGTACGTATACTATACCTATTTTAAGTTTTTTTTCTACATTATGCTTCTCAATATATATAAACTACAGTATATTGTGGATTTGTTAGTTCTAATTTTTGAATATCAATTTCTTCAAGATTTGATACATTTTCTGACATCCAATAAAATAACTGAATAGGAACCACGAATGTACTCAATAATGTATAATGATGAAAAATGCGTCATTTTTTTAGTTTTATTTTTAATATGGAAATTAACGTACCTCAACAAACGTGGTTGATCGAAGCTTGACTTCACCGGGCTTCAGCACAGCCTGGGGCATCGGTCTAAAAACACACACTATTTCGAAAATCAAAAATGAACAATTTTAAAAAATAATTCAAAACAAATTTGAAATTTAACATATTTAAAAATTTACTAAATTGTACAACATTTTAGAAATATGTGAAATTTAATAAAATTTAAAAAAATAATTCCTAATTTCCCGCCAAAATATAAAAATCCGAAGGTTGTCACTTTTGTCGAAATTTGTAAAATCAAAATCGTCCTTGAACAAGTCTTTAAAAATCAATAATCACTCAAATTCCAAAACTTAAATTTTATAAAACAAATTTAAATCTTTAAAAAAGTAAAAATTAATAGAAAAATTCAACTTAAAGTTAATTTTTTAAAAATTTTTTTTTGAATTTATTTTTATTTTTTCAAAAAAATTTATTTATTTTTCAAATTAATTTTTATTTTTTAAAAAATTAATTTTTATTTGTATTTAACTTACAGATCGTTTTCTGAATCTGGAACGATTTCTCGATTTTTTCCGAATTTGATGATTGTCCTATACGATGGACTGTGTTCTTTAATTCCTGAGTTTTTTTTAAATTGAGCAGAATTTTGAGATTTCTTCAACAAGTAGAAACTCGTAGGTAAGTCTGATCCGGATAAGTTTGAAGATTTTCCATTTTCTAAATCAGTAGTTGAAATACCAGTAATAGTGACTTTCGGTTTTCTTTGATTCGGAGCCGACCGTCTTCTGGACAATTTTTGTTTTTCATGTTCATCAGAATCTTCACTAGATTGACTCGAAAGCGATCTCTGTCTGGAGTTGATTCTTGAAGGTCTGGCGATTTCCTTACTGTAGATCTCTCTTCTCTGAGCCACAAATCCGGGACTAATCTTCTCCGTCCCCGGAGGCGGATATTGAAAAGAATCCAAATAACTAGCTACTGTAGTACCTATCATAGATTTTTCTCCCGATTCAATTCCAGGTCGCTGTTTCAATCGAAGACTGTCAACCAACATAGCTTCATCAGTGCTTTTCGAAAATTTGTGGTTTTGTCCGACTTTGGGGAACTTGGCAACGGGGTCGTGGACGGATCTGGAAATAAATAATTCAAAAATCCAAAAAAGTCAAAAAATCTAAAAAAATCCAAAAATCTAAAAAAGTCAAAAAAATTCAAAAATCCAAAAAAATCTAAAAAATTCAAAAAAATTCAATAATCCAAAAAATTCAAAAAATTCAAAAAAATCTAAAAAAGTTAAAAAAGTTCCAAAAATGAATATTTTTCAAAACTACAAAAATTTCACAACAAATTTTAAAAAATAATTTGGTCTCCAAGAAAATTTTCCTTTTTGAAACCAAAAATAAATTTCAAAACGAATTTTTAAAATAATTTCAAAATGGAATATTTTTTTCGTTTAAAAACTAAAATATGTTTTATGTCGAATCAATATTAAAAAATAATTTAATTCCAAAATCAAATATTCTTATTCGTTTTAAAATCAAAAATATTTTCTACATTAAAGCAAAAAAAAATAATTTTAAAAAAAAATATTTTTTTTATTTCGAAATAAAAATTAAAAAATAAAAAATAAAAATTAATTTAAAAAAAAATATTTTTCTTATTTCGAAATCAAAATTAAAAAATAAAAAATAAAAATAATTCAATTTTAACAAAAAGTTTTTTTTGTTTAAAAACCAAAATTATAATTTTAAAAATTAAAATTAAAAATAAAAAAATTTTTAGTTTCAAAAAAAATATTTTTTTAAATTTCGAAATTAAAATTATAATTTTAAAAATAAAAATTAATTTAAAAAAAAATATTTTTTTTATTTCAAAATCGAAATTATAATTTTAAAAATTAATAAATAAATTTTTAGTTCAATTTCTTCATCGATGATCAAAATATAGTTTTTATTTTGTTTATTTTTATTGATAATCGTTTTCAAAAATAAACAAAACTTAAATTTTAGTCAAAATTAAAATTATTGAACAAAAACTATGGGAATGTCCTAATTTTCGTTGATGATGAAAAGTCAATAGTTTCCTACTCCATTTCATCTCCTTCACGGGTAATTGAGAATTCTGATTTCACGCTTGCTTGAATACCTTCAAACACGTGACAAACCAACAAAACCATTTTTTAAAATTACAGTAATCTAAGAAGGTTTAAAATAATTACAGTAATCTAAGAAAATTCAAAATTATTACAGTAATTTAAAATAGTTTAAAATAACTACGGTAATCTAAGAGGATTTAAAATAACTACAGTAATTTAAAATTATTCAAAATTATTACAGTAATTTAAAATAGTTTAAAATAATTACAGTAATTTAAAATTATCCAAAATTATTACAGTAATCTAAATTGATTTAAAATAATTACAGTAATTTAAAATTATCCAAAATAATTACAGTAAATTGAAATTATTTAAAATTATCCAAAATAATTACAGTAATTTAAAAACATTTAACTCAAAAAAATAAGTTTAAAATTAAGTGATTTAAAATAAATCAAATTAACTACAGTAATTCAAAGTAATAGAAATCAAAAATAAGTGGAAATAATTATAGTAATTTAGAATAACTCATATATGATATAATAGTATTAATGTTTTACTTATTTCGTAAGCAAAATCAAAACAGTGCAAATTCAGATTGATTTTCGTCGCAGCTGTGCATGCGGTACTCATCGATGAATCCTCAAACTGGCCATTTTTATTTCTACTGGCTATTTCTTTTTCTTCGATCATAATCAAAAAATGAGGATTTTCTTTAAGCCGTTTAAAGTTTCAATAAATTCCTGTTTTTTAACGAAAAATTTATTTCGAAAACAAAAACTATGAAGAAATATTTTAAAATTTCAAATATTTTTAATTTTTAACAATTTTTTAATCCAAAATTTAAAATATTTTTAGTCCCATTAATAAAAAAAATTAAAAATCATAATTTTTAAAAATTTTAAATATTTTTAGTCCTATTAATAAAAAAAATTCAAAAATCTTAATTTTTAACAATTTTAAATATTTTTTAATCCAAAATTTTAAATATTTTTAGTTTCGTTGCGAAAAAATTTGAAAATCTTAATTTTTAAAAATTTATTAATAATTGCTGATTTTTTGAAACTTACACTTTTCCCGTCGAGACCACTTTTCAACTTTCGTGTCAGAACCCACCAATAGACCAACGGTTCATTGACATTTTCCTATATTTTTCGACTTTAATATAGTCAAAATGCCAAGAACTGTCGAGCGATTGAGGCAAATACAGTAATATTAGAACAAGTAATTCAATATTAGTCAGCATTGAAAGCGACTTGAATATCATCAAAAAGAACATTCTGGAAGGAAGACTCTAATCGATAGGGCTTATCAGTCGTTATCAAGCAAGGATTGGCTTCTAATTACTCCATGTGGAAAGACCCAAACAGTGTAAACAAATACGTCAAATTTAAATTTTTGTTTCGTTGTAAGAGAGAAAAATGATACAGATACAACTAGTCGGAACGTTTCTCCTTCCTCGCCCAACATGGGAGTTTCGTCGGTTTGCGGACGATCAAGAAGGGAAGGTACACCTTGAATTGTCGAAAAAGACAGGAATCGTGGCTGATTCAAGCAGAAACGAGCAATGTAAACTTAGAAGTAGACTTAGGGATGAATAATCGGGGATTAGACGGGGATAGTTGGGGTCAGAAGACGATCTAAAAAACACATTTTTAAAAATATTGTTCATGATGAAAATCTTGTTAATTAAACAAAATTTTATTTTTAAAAAATAAATCTAAACTTTAAAATTTTCATTTTGAACAATATTTTTATAAAAATTTTAGTTTTTGACTAACTACCGTATTCCAACAAGACTTTCGTTTCAGCTCCAATCCTGGGTCCTCCGCTACTACAGATTCAAGACTGAACATTCTTCCGATTTCTTCGATCAAGTCCTTTTATGTCGTCTGATCGGTCCTTTATCAGCCTCAGGGTGTGGCCGATTCATTCCTTGTGTATATTAAAAAAATCATCGATAAGGTGAATCAATCCGGATCTTCCACTACCTCAGGCACACCTTGGAAATTCTCGTGACCGATAAGTTTAGATTTTTCGATGACATTGATTTGCAAAATAAAAAATATAAAAATAGAAACATTGTCGAATTTAAAAAAAACTAAAAATTATCGACAAAAAAAATTTTTTTGTCAAAATAAAATTAAAAATTTGATTGATGGATTCAGAATTCAGTGTAGGTGGAGATTAATTAGCCCGAGACAAAAGAGTAAAAGTTGTTTTCGAGAGTTTTAACCTGACACGAAAGTTTTAATTTTTGGTTCCAACGTCAAAATTTCAAATTTAATTTTTTGGAATTTTTGAATAAATTTAATTTTTCGGAATTTTTGAATAAATTTATTTTTTTGGAATTTTTCAATAAATTTAATTTTTTGAAATTTTTCAATAAATTTAATTTTTTGAAATTTTTCAACAAATTTAATTTTTTGAAATTTTTCAATAAATTTAATTTTTTGAAATTTTTCAATAAATTTAATTTTTTGAAATTTTTCAATAAATTAAAATTTTAAAATTCCAATTACTTGATCAGCAGGCAAAATTGTGTTTATATACTTTGTATTAAAAAATAAGTAAAATTATTATTTAAAAATATTGTTTTGTAGTCCTGAGTGGAAATTGTGGAAAATCATAGTTAAATAATTTCCACTCAAGACCAAGTTAAAAAGTTTATTTTAATTTTTCTATGATCTTGGATGGAAATAATGTGTAAAAATAATATTGAAATAATTTCTATTCAGGACTAAATTAAAAATTAAAAAATATTCTTTCATGGTCCTGGGTGGAAATTATTTAACTATGATTTTCTATAATTTCCACTCAAGACCAAGTTAGAAATTTTAAAATTTTTCCATGATTTTTGGTGAAAATAATGTGTAAAAATAATATTGAAATAATTTCTATTCAGGACTATATTTAAAATTAAAAAATATTCTTTCATGGCCCTGAGTGAAAATTATTTAACTATGATTTTCTATAATTTCCACTCAAGACCAAGTTAGAAATTTTAAAATTAAAAAATATCCTTTCATGGTCCTGAGTGGAAATTATAGAAAATCATAGTTAAATAATTTCCACTCAAGATCAAGTTAAAAATTTAAAAAAGTACTTTTTTAAGGTCCTGAAAAGAAGTTATATACGAAATAAAATCCATAAAATTCCCATTTAGGACCAAACTAGAAATCTTCAAAAAGTGTTTCTCCGTGATCCGAAGTGGAAGCCATATGCAGGTGACTTCACATCTGCCGGTTGACATTTATCCTTTAATTTAAAAATAAAACTAAAACAATTCCAGTTTCAGAAAAGAAATCAAAAATCCGAGTGATAAAAGTTGTGATCTAACGACATTTTGCGCACTTATGCAGGATTTTAGAATTGGATTTGTGCAAAAAAGCCGAAATAAAAAAGCTACTTTGATTTATTGTGATGAATCACGTTTAATGGAATGTGGTTGATCAACCAAAAACAATCCAGAGGAACAATGTCTGTTTTCGATCGGATTAATTGGATTCGATCAGGAAATCGTTTTAAATTTTTGGTTCTTCTTTATGAAAGTCCTGTCGAAAAATAAAAAATACAAATGGTTTATTAATTAATTTTCGAAATAATTTTATAATTTGTAATTAAAATTGAAATCGAAATTTTTGAAAGTATCTATACTCCGTGTTATCAAAGTTGACAGTCAAAGATCAAAATCCAAGTTTGAAGTCAAAGTTCTTCGAAGTAAAAGTTGATAATCAGAATTTGAGGTCAAAGTTCAAAATCGAGGTTCATCTTCAAAGTTTGAAGTAAAATTTAATAATCAAAGTTTGAAGTTAAGGTTCAAAATTGAGATTCATCTTCAAAATACAAAATAAAAGTTAATAATCAGAATTTGAGGTCAAAGGTCAAAATCGAGGTTCATCGTCAAAATTTGAAGTCAAAGTTAATAATCAAAGTTTGAAGTTAAGGTTCAAAATTGAGATTCATCTTCAAAATACAAAATAAAAGTTGATAATCAGAATTTGAGGTCAAAGTTCAAAATCGAGGTTCATCGTCAAAATTTGAAGTCAAAGTTAATAATCAAAATTTAAAGTAAAAGTTAATATCGAGGTTTATCTTTAAAATTCAAAATAAAATTTAATAATCAAAGTTTGAAGTAAAAGTTCATCGTCAAAATTTGAAGTCAAAGTTTATCTTTAAACTTCAAAGTCGAAATTTGGATTTTTCTCGATAGCACATGACTTGCAGGTCATGTTGTAATTCGGAAAATTCAAATATCAAGTTTTATCAATTTAGGGAAGATTTTTGGAATAACAAAGTCCACAAATGTTGTTTCAGTACGAAAAGTCCGAATTTCGACTTCGAACTTTGATCACCAGTTTTCAAATACAACATATTCTTAAAAAATAAAAAAATTTCTGTTTTCAATAACTTTATAAAAATGAATTATTTTTAATTAATTTCCTAAATTATATATTCCTCTATCTTTTTCGTTTTATTGCAGAAAACGAGAAAACTTTCAGGACGAAAATCCCTGAGGCACAGGAGCAGAACTTAGGTATCAATTAGCGGCAGATGTGACGTCATTCAAAAATGAAAAAAAAACAATATTGAATCGTCCGATTTTTGAATTAATTAATTTTACAATTTGAAACTCGAATAAACCGAGTTAGCAGTCGTACAGGACTAGTTAATTGAAACAACATACTGTATTTTTTCTAAAACAAATCCCGGGGCTTATTTTTTCAATCATGTCCTGAGCTGTCAATTTTGAACTTTCGAATCGAGTTTCGAACCAATTTTGAGCTAATTCGAGTTTGAAAATTGAAAGGTTCAATTTCGAATCCAATGTTCGATTCGAAAATTGAAGATTTTGGAAAATCAACAGCTCTGATCAAGTTACGAAGGGGGTTTATTTTAGAGGAAATACGGTATTTCTTCACATGTCTAGATCTTACAAGTGCCAACAGAGTCGAAGGTAAAAAAAAGAGCAGAAGAGAAAGAAGAGAAAGTCAAACGAATACGTGTTTCGCGCCCACGTAAAAAAGGAAAAACTGAGAAATAAGTGTCCCGCAACGAAAAGAAGAAGGCGCGAGCGGAAAATTTCGAAATTGTTGTGTTGTTATTAATTTTTAAAGTTATCAATTTTGTAATTGTTTTACTGTCTTTCGCAATTCTCAATATCTGGTCCTGGCCAGTGGGAAAAAGTAAACTTTGTAATTCTCTACACAAAAATTGCTCGAATTAATTTTTTAAAATGCTGATTCAGAATCTGTATTCTGTTCTTGCTAAACGATCTTTTGAAGTGAGATAATTAGGAAATTTTCTGAATTTAAAATTGAAGTTTTTCGTGTTTTTAATTGCTTTTTCAAAAAAACCACAAAAAATCGGATCGAGCCTGATTGTGAAGAAATTTATAAAGTTTATATTTTTCGCCTCAGTGGTCGAAATCAGATAGTGAATTTCACAATAGATTACAAAAAGTTACAAAAAAATAACTTTTTTCAAAAAATGATAAAAACAATAACAAATTTGAAATCTTTCCCACCCGCGCTTTCTTCTTTTCGTTGCGGGACATTTTTTAAATTTTTCATCTTTTATGTGTGGCGCGAAACACGTATTAATTTGGCTTTCTCTGCTTTCTTTTTTATTACAGTAGGACTCGGATATAAATTACTCCCTTAAGACAAGGTAAAGCGTATGTTATAAGAAAGGATATTATGTCTCTTATCTTAATCTTAATCGACCCGTACTTCGCATTACTTTACCTTGCGGTTAGTTTTGCGCGGGTCCCAGAACAATTTCCAGTTATCTCGCTCTCTGGCTAAAGTTATCCAGTGTTTGACTAATTTCCCCATTCGCGAGTATAAGGATATGTTATAACAGGGATATCTTATATCCAAGTTCTACTGTATTCCTTTTTATCTTCGATTCCGTCGATTCTGATGCTGTTTTACGACGAGTCGATCACTAGAAAAGAAGTTGTGTCAAAACATATCTTTAATCAAAAATTGCGAATTTAAGTGTTTAAGTTATCCAAATGTTTTATTTTTGTACTGAACGGTGCGAGTTATGATCGTCACCACCGCTCCCGGAGTTTTATAAGCTTTATATCTCAGAATAAAAATATCAGATCAAATAGACTAGTTCCGCAAGCTCTGTGTTTATGTACCGTATGATATCATACTAAAGTAAGTCCTGCACAGTGCGAGAAAAACACCAAGATAAAAAAGAATCACTTTTTCGGAAAATTGATGAAGTAGTTGTAATCAGAACAAAAATATATTTAATTGCAAAAGGAATTATTAAAATTAATTGAATTAAAATAGAAAATAAACGTTTCCAAAATAGTCCCCGGATTTCGACGAAGAAATTTCCTCTACGTTTTTTTAATTTCCAATATATGAAACTTTACACATTTATCCCATTTTTCTTCTTTCAGAAGACCACTAAACAAAAATTAAATTCAAATTCTGAACATATCTGATAAGATATGAAATTAGGTACAACTTGTTTCAAAAAGTCACTATTTTTTAAAGTCAATTAAACCAACCTAATCTGGTTACTATTCTGGTCCACAACGTCGCTATTTTTTTTCTGGTATCTCTGTATCGAAGGAAAATTCGAAAGTGAATCCAAAGCGTTTATCAACAACGGAGATGGATTTTTTTCGTGCAAGACGTTCAAAACAGTCCCGTATTCGATCGGAATTTCTCTTGTCTCAGTCATCACTATTTCCTGAGGCAATTTAAAGAAACCTAAAAAATAATTTTTCCGTCAAATTACGTCCTTGAACGGCGGTTAAAACATATTTAAAAAATTCAAAAAGTAATACGGTATTTCGGAGGTATTTTACATAATTTTTTCGTTTTTGGATGTAGGTCTGGCACATCTTCAGAATCCCGCGAAAATACACAAAATGAGGTAATAGGGTCCGTAGATTCTGAATCTGATGCCAGAATTACGGTTACTTTTCAAAATTCGAAAATTCAGAATCCACGAATTTTGTTTATTTTAAATTTTTTATGAAATTCTAAAGTTAAAAATTCTTATTATGTAGAAAAATATAGTGACGTAGATCGCTCTGAAGAAAATACTGAACATTTCTATTCGTACCATTGACCAATCAATCCGTTTTTGCACAACGTAATCTCGCCTTGGCAACGGTCAAGAAAGGTCATTTTTGCCGCATAGCTGATCGGACAGAAAACTGAGAAAACGGCTTGTTAGTCATTGCGAAAATGAGAATAATAAAAATGACGAATATTATTTGTCATTAGAAATTTCTCGAAGATGATACTTAATGTTAAACATAAAGTTTTTCAAATTTTTCCAATTCATCAAACATAAAATTCCATAATTCTAATTTTTTACAATTTAAATAACTATAATTTTATTTGATATAAAAAATTACAAAATTTAGAATGATTTTTGTCGGGAAATTTAATGTTAAAAATCTTTATGAATAAAAGATAAAAGAGGGCCAATAATTGAGTTTTGGTGGAACTTTTCAAATCCGCAGGTATCCGGAAGTTCTGGCAAACTGCTGGGTGGCGAAGATGGACTTGTCACCTTGACCTTAGGGGTCAACTTTGGCCTTTACGGGTCCACTGGGGCCAGCAGCACTCGGATTCGCTTTATCTTCCACATTGAATGCGTCCCTATTTCGCTCTAAAACCCCCTGAGGGGGTAGGGTAGCTCTACAACCTTGGGTTCGGACCAGCCGGGATTCGAACCTGCGCTCCGATCCGTGGTATTTTGCACTTGCCATCTCCATACCACCATCAGCTATTTATCAATATAATGATGGAAATTTCGAATTTTGGCGTTCTGTTCCGAAACTTTTTTTTAACGAAAAATAATCATTTTTTATATTTCAGCAATATTATTAATTTTTAACTTTTTTGTTATTAATAAAATAATAAAGTTACTTAAACTGAAAAAAATTAAATTTATTTATTAAATTGAAACAATTTTAAACTCGAATTTTAGGCCATTTTTAAATTAAAATTTACTAAAATTAAATTATTTCTTAATTCAACTTTTAGAGGAAATTGGAACTCTGAGGACATTGAAAACTTGATCGAGTACTTTTTAGTGTACTAAAAAACTGGGTTGGATAAACAGAAAAAATGATCAATTTCGGAAAAAGAAACTCAAACATAGACATTGGTTTTCATCACAAAAATAGACTACCTGAATATCTAGATTTTCAAAAAAATAGTTTATAACAAAAAATAAAACTTAATTTTATAACTTTTTTAGAAAATACAAAAAATTCCGGCCTGCCGGATTTGAACCAGCGACCTAAGGATGTCCGCGGAACTCTACAGTCCTCCGCTCTGCCAACTGAGCTAAGGCCGGTGGAATCGGCCGATTGAATTTCTACTTTGTTCATGACAGAAAAAAGACCAACTTTTTAAAATAGTTTAAATTTTTCCAGAAAATCGTCTCTCGATCAACTGTTCTGCACAATAATCGGAATGTTCCGGTCCAATTGCAAAATAAATCTGATCAAACTCGAGAGTGAGCAATAAAAACTGGGTTTTTTAGAATACACAAAAGGAATTTCAAAGAAAAAATTTCATAAAAGAAATTTAAAAACAAAATTCGTCCGGATGATTTTGTGATCAGAAAGAATAAACGAAAAAATAGGTCTCATCATTTGAAAACGGAATATCACTGATAACCACATCTGCCAGGTCAAGGGGGTCACTGAGCGGAAGTTTGGTCGACCAAACAAGATCGAAAATCTTCCGTTATCAAAAAAAATGAAAAACTAATTTTTTCGGCCGTACGATAGAAGTTCCTTAGCGACAGACGATCCCCAACGATAGATGGTTTCTAGTGGTAGATGATCCCAGTGGTAGATGATCTCTAGTGAGAGTTCTTTTCTACCGACAGATACTCCCGATGGTATTTGGTTCCCTCATCGACAAACTTCCTTCAGCAATAGTTACTTCTCAGCGATATCTAGTTCCCCATCGACAGATACTCCCCAGTAATATTTAGTTCCCTAGCGGCAGATATTCTCCAACGATATTTGCTCTTTAACAGCAGATACTTCTCAGCAATAGTTACTTCCTAACGATATTCATCTCCCATCAATGTCTTCTTCACCGATAAATACTCTCTAGTAATAGTCACTTCCCAACTATATTTATCCTTCATTGATAGACACTCCCCATCGATAACTATTCCCCAGAAATAGTTACTTTCTAATGATATTCATCTCCCATTAATAAGTCTTCTTCACCGATAAATACTCTCTATTAATAGTCACTTTCCAACTATATTTATCCTTCATTGATAGACGCTCCCCATCGATAACTATTCCCCAGAAATAGTTACTTTCTAATGATATTCATCCCCCATCAATAAGTCTTCTTCATTGATAAATACTATCCTATCAACAAATCCTCCCCAACTATATTTATTCCTTTCCTTAACTCGCGCTGATTTCAAAGTTCTTTTTTAAATCAATCTTTTCTTTTTTAACTTAAATATTACGTTAATACAACCACTAAAAACCAGTATAAAAATCAATGAAAAAATATAAATCTTACGAAATAAGCGAAGAAATATCAAACAGTCAATTTTTTATTTTTATATTAATTTTTTCAGGTACTCAATTGGTATCTTAAGGAGTAATTCAACTGCCAAAAAAGACCGATATAAAAACGAAAGAATTGATATAAATCTTACGAAATAGGGCAAGCATCTGTCGTACAATTAATTTTCTTTTTAAAATCCGAAAAATACTAAATCTCGTAAAAAATGAACTTTTAAAAAATAAAATTTTTAAAGAAAAATAATTTTGAAATATATTTTTTGAAGATATTTAAAAACATACACAATCAAAGTCATGAGGGAGAACAGTAAGGAATCAATCGAAACTTTTCTGCTTGATTTGATCGAACAAGCAATGAACAAACAAAACTATGGGAATTAGCATCAGAAAAGTCATAAAATGGGATTACAAGAATTATTGACTGAGTAGTTATCCGTTGATGGAGGTTTACTGATTTTCAAAATTTGTTGCAAAATTTCTAAATTAATAAAAATTAAAAAATACAGAAGTTTATTTTTGAAAAAATATTAAAATTTAAAAAAGCTTTAATTTTTTAATAAAATTATTCGAAATTTATTGGATAATTCAGAATTTTAAAAAATTATAAAGTTTAGAATTGATTGAAAATTTCAATCGAGATAACTTTTTTAAATTTAATAATTTTTACTTTTTACAATGATGAATTATTTAATTTTTTTTCATAAATTAATGTTTTTTTGCAAATGAACCGATTTTTCTTTTGTTTTATGTATTATTAAAATTCGAACTTAAAATTCAAAATCGAAATTCTAATTTTTCGTGTTAAAACAAGATTCGTAAATTACTGTGATTCGAAAAATCCAGATATTCAATTTTATAAACTTAAATTAAAGAATATTTTACAGTAAGAAAAACTCATAGATGTGTCTTAACACGAAAAATTAGAACTTCGATTTTGAATTCTGAATTCTGAATTCTGATTTCGATACTATGAAGCACTTGTAGTTTGAATTTTGACGATTTTTTTTGGTTAAGGAAAAATTTCAAAATACTGTACATGAAAAAACGTAACTTTTGGCACAGTAACAAATACAAATCGTCATTATTAAATTTCAATTTTCGTCACAAAGGGGATCTATTTATCAAAAATGTGACGATTGTTTCATTTCGCAATTGTTACAAAACCAAAAATTGCGTTTTTTTAAGTTAGATCTCTGAAAACCGATATGGTTGTGTGAAAGATGAAAAATACGAAAGTTTCTTATTTATCCAAACAATAATAAAGTTAATTACAATAAAAAACTATCTATATTACTTAACTACACAAAAAACATCACTTTTGGCTTTGTAACAAAAATATAACGTAATCGTCACATTTGTTATAAATATTTTACAATTATGACGAAAATGTAACATAATAATGACGATTTGAATTTTTACTAGATTGAAAGTTACACTTTTTTGTATGTAGTCAACACCAGAGCTGTCGAATTTTTGATTTTCAAACTCAAACTAATTAGATTCGAATTTGATATTTTTGATTTTCAAACTAATTAGATTCGAATTTGATAGTTTTGATTTTCAAACTCAAACTAATTCGATTCAAATTTGAAACTTTTGATTTCCAAACTTATTCGATTCGAATTTGATATTTTTAATTTTCAAACTAATTAGATTCGAATTTGATATTTTTAATTTCAGAATTCGAATCGAATTCTATTTGAAATAGGTTCAAAAATCAACAGTTCCGATCAGAATTTGGTTTATGATATACAGTATGCCGATTATCTAGTACGTAGGATATTTTCCTCTGAGATCGTTGTTCTGACTTACTTACACAAAACTCAGTTAATATACTGATATAACGAATGCCATGACCCACCTAACCATAGGACGAGAGTGCCAAAAACATTCGAGGAAGAGGTCTCATAGAAGTGGTCAAGAACTCGGAAAAACAACCCGGACGACAGGCTCCCGCGACAAGCCGATCCACAAAGAAGGGACGTCGCATCAAATCACATGCCATGCAAGATCAAGCAAAAAGTTCTAGTTTGTCTAAATTTAACTTGTTTTCTGTTGTATTGTATGGTGTGGTATAGTGGACCCCGAAAATGGGACAAACGCTGAGGATAAAGAAGAAGAAGATAACGAATGCCATGGACGATTTCTTTGTTTTTGTGTGGAAATTTCGATTTATTTAAATTTTATAACTAATTTTTATAATTTAGAAAAAATCCAAAAATGGCATCAAGAGGATGTCGGATTTGAAATTTTCCAAATTTTATCGTACTGTATGAAACAAAACAGAACTCAGAATCCTAAAATTTTTGTTTTATTCGATATTGAAGATCTGTAAGTTTTTAATTTTTAAAATTTTTTAAAAATTAACTAAGAAAATTAGTAATTTTAACAATATATAACTATTTAGAAAATATTTTTAATATTTAATTTCAGATTTTTTAAAATTTATTTTTTAAATAAATTTATTATTTGTCATTTTTGAGATTTTCAAAGAACTTAATTCCGGTCGTGATGACTGACATTCATCCATACTGTAACTACCGTAAGAATTCTCTTTTTCAAACTTAAACTACGATTTCGATGAAGATCCAAAAAAAATCCAAACTTTTATTTTTGTCATTTTTATTCAAAAAAAATTTTTTCATGACAAAAAAAAAATTAAATTTCGACTTTCGAAATATCCAAATTAATTCGACATTTAATCCTCTTTAATCCAATTCTTTGAGATTTCCCCTATCAACAACCCTAATTTGGACGTGTTCATTTTCGAATCGGTAACATCCAAAAGTAAATAATAAAGGAAAACGGCCGCCAATAATGCAATTTTCGCCATTTTCGAGGCCGCACAACATTTGTGGATTTGCGCTCTGGAAATTACCGCAACATTGGTTGACCGAGTTCCTGAAAGTCCGCTTGGGTCAATTTTCTATCGCCTAGCCTGCTAATTGCCACTACTTTTTTGTGGAGGCATTGTTTGGTAATTTTCCGAGTTCCGGTAATTTCAAAATATCGGTTCGTGGGTGGATTCTGAAGGATACAGCCGAGTTGAGTGAAATCAGAAAAAAACCGTTCATCGATCTGTCCTGATTGGAGAAACGATAGGATTAAGGCTCGGATTCAGGGTCGAGAAGAGATCCTTGAGGATTAAAATATTCGATCTTGAAGAAGTTTTTAGAAAAAATATGTTAAAAATCAACTTTTTTGAAGATTTTAAATTTAGGAATACTTCTTGATTTCTGTAGAATTAAGTTTAGAGATGCTGTAATCAAAATCAACTTTTTCGAAGTTCACATTGTAGTTTCAGAATTACTTTTTTAATGTTTTGATTTCTATAAATTTTATCTTAAAATAATATATTTAGAGTCTATTTTTTCAAGAATTAGTTTATAGTTTCAGAATTATTTTTTAACATTTTGATTTCTGTGAAATTTATTTTAAAAATAACATATTTAGAATCTATTTTTCCAAAGTCCATATTGTAGTTTCAGAATTATTTCTTAACATCTTGATTTCTATAAACTTTATTTTAAAAATAACATACTTAGAATCTATTTTTCCAAAGTCCATATCGTAGTTTCAGAATTACTTTTTAACATCTTGATTTCTGTAGCCTGTATTGCAGAAATAATCTCTCCAGAAGCCAGTTGTCTAAAAATCACTTTGTAGTTTCAAGGTTCCTTCGTTCTTCCCAACTTCTGTAAACTCAATTGTGAAGATGGTATCTCCATAACCCCCTTTCTGGGCCATCAATTTTTTCGACTTTTCTTCGTTTTCAACCATCAATTTCTTTTTTGTCTACATCAAACTTCTAATAACTTGTCTAATTCTGAATCTTTTTAGAAACGATATTCTCATAAAGTTGGTCTTAGTTCTTTTCTGACCCCATCAATTACACCATGTCCAGATGTCGTTTTTATTTATTTTATTATAGCCCAGGTCCAGCCAAATGTTGCATCGATAACGTCGGCCTTGGGTCGTCGGACCTCTGTACGTGTTCGGCCTCGATCGGTCACCTCCGAAATTCCAATTTGCGCAAAGCCAATTGACCGAAACAAAAGCTGCTTTATAAATTAGTTCCTTTTTCGATAATTGTAATTTAAAAATACTTTTATTACTGTAATTTATGTTCAGTAAAAATCTAATTAAAACCCAAATTTGGACTTGCAAATGTCCGAAAATCTAATCATTGCTCCAGAATTAAAAATTAAAATGATTTAATTGGGTCGACCAAGAATCTGTTCAAATGTAATTTCTTATTCTAGATATTTAAATATATTTTTTTTAATTTTTTTAAATTTCTCAATTTTTTATTCCCCGAATGTCAATTTGTCCAAACACGAAATTTTTGTTTGAAAATAAAATTTTAAAATAACCTAAATCAACTTTAATACAGTAATTTTTAAATTTTCCAATACATTGCCTGAGGCATTTTGTTCGAATTTAATGATTTTTAGGTTTTTATTTTTTAAAGAATTTATGTATTTGAAAAAATTCGGATTTACTTCTGAAAACTGAAAATCTAGATTTCCTACCCGAGATTCAGTTACCGTTCTCGTTTACGACATCCCGAAGTTTAATCGTTTTAACTTTTTTACGTGTAAAAATTAAACTTTAACTACCTCAATATTTTACTTTTGAACATGATACATCCCCTCTGATCACCCTCCCAAGTGATCATTGACATTTATTAAATAAAAAATTCCGAAACTGTAATTATTGCCTTCGGGGGTGATTTGAGGTTTGGCGCCGTCCCTGTTTTGCGCGATTCGGCAAAAATTAAAAACTGCGCATTTGTTTATAAAACTAGTATAAAAACGTATACGTGTGTGTTCTTGTTCGGTTCGGTGCTCCCCTTTGCGTGTCGCTCGTTTTCCACTTTACTGCTCTCGGGGCTGAGAGCGCAAGGCAGGCGGATTTGATCGATCCACAGAGTCAGTGGATGAATGTCGGCGACCCATGGCGGCGTGTTTGACGACCTACAGCGAACAGTCACGGCGTGCCCCATTGGCAGTGATTGAGTGGATGTGTACGATCCATTTTTATTCCCCTAGATATTTGAGAGGTGAAATAGGTTTGATATTTTCGTTTTAGATTCATGATAGGGGTCATGGTGGACAATGGTCACTTAGGGGTTTGTGATCGAAAAACACAGTTAATCCTGAATTCAGTTGTGGGGGAGGACAGGTGACAGTCACGCTGGAAAAACGGATTGATTGGATTTATTTGATCTGTTCACAAGCGATGTTATAAAATTTTATGGATTTCATTTTGGGGTGAATTGATTGTTACCGTAATTTTGGGATTGTTTTTAGAGTATTTTCTGACGGATTGACCTTAGGGGATTTTTGTCGTAGATGGATTTTGTAATTTTTGGATTTAACGATTACTTTATCTAGAAATATCGACGATTTTTATTCGGATCAGTTTTGTTTATCCTTTTTGATCCTTCGATTCGACGTAAACCTGGCCAAAATTAAGGCAGAATATTGACTTTTTCGATGTTTGAATTGAAATCCAAAAGTCAATGTGGAATTTTGCTTTTGATTAACAAATGAAAAATTAATTTATATATTTTTAAAACAACAAAACTCACTCTTAAATTGTTATTTTTTATTTTCCCGGATCCCAATGACCATCACCCCATCTGAAGACCTTTTTCACGTCACTTTTCAAAAACCTTCGCAACCTGATGACCTCGTAAAAACACTCCCCACGTCACTACGCAAATGTCCACGTTTTTGGAATCATGCAAAATACCCAAGTCTGTCATCCTCAAGTACCCTGAATTTTCTATTTACTTTTTAAAATAACCTTGTTTTATCTACAACTTTATCCAAAATCGATCACCTCTGACCCTAAAAACTTGATCCGTTCTCGTTCGTTCGTTTTTCGTGAAAAATTGTTGATTGATAACTGTCCATTATAATTGTTGAGCGGTATTTTCTTTTTTCTCTAAAAAATTATTTTCGTGGTGAAATAACTTGTGGATTTAAATTTTAAAACATTTAGGTTAAATCTAATCTTGCCATTATGTTGCGGCAGTTATTATCCGCTAACGGAGAGGATATGGGTCTGGGGAAGCCTTTGGGGATCGAGTTTAGGCCAGAACATCAAGAATATGTGGGTTGTCGATGCTGAATTGAGTTACTGTAAAAATTTATTTTTAGAGGGCTCTTCAGTCAATGCCTCAATCTCAAGGTAATTATTATTATCCCCCTCCAGAATATTCGGGTTATCACCAACCTCAGCAGTCCGTGATTCAAGGCCCATATGTGAATTACCAACAACACCCTCAGGGGACCTTCGACATCCCCCCTTCAACCACATCTGAACTCTATAGTTCGACGTACGCCATGTTGAGTAACGACGGAGTACCTACGCACAGCGAATGGTTAGTTGATGGACGAAAGCTACTTCATCAAACTTTGGTTTTTCACATCTTCTAATGCACGATATTTAGGGCCTATCCTCCTCCAGACAAACAAGATACCTACAACTATCCTCCACAAGTACAGTATGCCCAAGTGGCTGTTCCTCAGAACCAGTATATTCAAGAACCCCAAGTTGTTCAATACAATCAGTATTACCAAACTTATCCTCACATGGAACAAACTGCTCAGCAACCTTCTACGTCAGCAGAAACCGGTTCGAGACCGGGAACTGCGGACAAAAATAGAAGACCCAGCATAACTGCAAGATCAGCTCAACAAGCTTATTCTGAATCCTTCCGGAAGATTGCCAAAATTCCTGGAAATCCTAGTGAGCAAGAAGAAGAGGAACGAGTCATGTGTCTAGCTTGCAAGGGAGTCTATTCCTCCAGACGATCTTTGACAGGTCATATTGGAAGGAATGAGAAATGTCGGGAGATTATCGGAAGGACCTATATCAACACCCTCGCTCAGACAGGTCAATCAGAGATATTACCTGATCCAGGGTCTGTGGAAGGAGGGATAAGCCCTGTCTGTCCTAATTGTGATAGATTCATAAGTCATTACAAAGGCAACATCAGACGGCATATTAATCAATGCATAAAACGACCTGTCAGAGATCATAAAACCGGCAATTCTCCTGGATCTGTCAAATCCATGGCTCAACATTATGCTTCCATAGCTCCAGTCATCACAAAGGACAATCCGGCCTATCACCAACTAGCACAAGAAAGCGACATGGGATATATTCCTGATGGAAGTTATCCTTATCCTGCAGATCCCCAACCAGGAAAAAAAGTAAAAAATCATCATTCCAGCAACGTTGCTGTTCAATCCACTAATCCCTACACTTGTGCCTGGTGCAAGTTTTCTACAGTATACAAAGGGAACATGAAACGACATCTGATCAGTGTCCACAACTGCACAGATGAATTACTGCGGAATATTGCCTTTGATCTAGAACGACTCAGAGCACTTGCTATCGACAGACCAGTGACCCCCTTGTGTCCCCAGCCGGAGAGGATTCGGGGGTGTTCTGGGAGAAGAAGAAAGTGCCGACCCAAAGGAGAAAGATTAGAAGACCTAAAAAGAATGAAACTCCTTGGGGAAGACGAGGATCCCCCAGCAGCGGTTTCTGATGTTGTTGCCAGTTTTGCCAGTCCTATACCAATCAAGTTTCCTGAAGAACCCGTTGCCGCCAGTCATGATAGCGGGATAAGCTCCGGAAGTAGCATTGATGAACTTTAACGTGAGTTATTTTTGTTTAATTAAGTTTCTTCCATTTCCGATGATTTTTATTTTGATTATTTTATGAATCACATCCTGTCAATCGTTATTTATTTACAAAATTTATGATCATATATCGTTATTAGTTCCACTTGAAAGGTCATCGATATTATTTTTGGCCTTGATGGTTCTTGATTTTTGTAATTTAAAATCAGAATCTTTCATCCATAAATTTTAATTCTTAAAATTAAAAATCTGTTTGTACTATCTGGAAATCAGTCTTCGGAGACGCCAGAAGAAACAATAGAATTGTTATTGACACAAGACTGTTTGTCGCTCGAGATTAATTGATTACTGAGGGAATGTCGGACTGGTTGCTAATCGAAGAGGATGATGGAAGGCGCTGATTAGACTAGGGCAAGGACATCGGAGATTTGCTCAATAATGGATTTTTGATAAGGGTCCGATTATGCAAGAATTAATAAGACAATATAAAATCTAAAAAAAGACAATTTAAAAGTCACATATCATAAATTAAAAAAAATAAAAAATTTCAATTTTTTTTGGTTTATGTTTGCATAGTTAGTTTCCTATACAATTCTATATTTGAGTAAACATTTTTTTAAATAAAAGTTTTTTATTAATTACAAAAATCAATTTTTTAAATTTTCATTGAAATTTGATTTTTTAAAATATTTTTTTATTAATTAAAATTTTGAAATTTAATGGATATTTAGAAATTCAAAATTTTTTAATTAATAAAAAACTTGTTTTAAAAAAAATCGATTTTTTAAATTTTCATTGAAATTTGATTTTTTTGGAAATGTTTGAAAATAAATTGCAAAATGACTTCACTACGAGCAAGGTCCAATGTTCGTTAACTTATTTCTGAGAAAAATAGTAAATAACTTTCCTAGAATCATTGTAGTATCGTCTTGATTTTAAAACACAGTTTGTCCTTTTTTAAACAGAAAAATCATTTTTCATCAATTCCGGTCCGGTTCCTTTTTTATTACAACAAAACAAGTCTTCAAACGTCACATAACCATTGTTAAATCAATCGGAGAAGGGAAACTTTAAAAAATTATTCACCCTGTAATTAATATGTAATTATTTTTTCAGATTCCATTTTCTTGCCTTGAAAATAGCAATTTCACTTTGACAACCCAAATCCGAACAAACTCTCCAAGTAGCAATTAGAAAAGATGCAATTCAACTTTTGTAATTTTTAATATTTGTCTGAATTTAATTATTTAGTTGCAATGCCCATTATTCAGAACTGTGATAAGATTGGATAGAACAATGGATTATTTTGGATTTTTAATAATTGGGGATTTCGTAGTCACAAAAGTTTACCTACAGTTTATTGATAATTAACAACTTCGAAAATACAGAATCCAAGGATTAGAAGAGTATTTAGATAGCAGATCTTCACAAAAGTCACGGACCTAAAAAGTGATGTTAGAGGAAGACGTGGATGTCCCGTGCTTTGTCCAATCCAGGTGTTACTAATAATGGAAGACAATTGGTACATAATAACATAAGGAAATGAAAAGGTGGTTTTAATCTCGAAAAAGTTACACCAGGACTTGCAACCCGACGTAGTGGATAGGACCAGAGAAATATACACCAAGCATGCCTTTCGGAGACCTATGCTAACATCGGTGATCAGATACTCCGATTCATCCAGCACCTAAGGCTATAAAACCTATTGGTTGAATACAGACAGCCTTCTATCTCATCAAAGGAAGATCCTTCACAATCGGAAAAGCTGTACGTGAAAGAAACGATGTATTGTTAGTGTCTTGGATGGAATGCTCCACTAAGAACTTTAAAATTACCTGTATAAAATCTGAAACATTTTCGTCCATATAAAAACGAAGATTATTGAAAAAATTGAATATATTAGTCAAAAAATCGAGAAATAATTTTTCATACTCTCGAATTTTGCTTGGAGGTATTAAATTAAATCTTTTTAACAATAGTACACAACTTTAACATTTTTCAAATCCGATAAACTATGACACTGCTAAACTACGGAGATCATTGTCATCATTTTCCAAGGTTTTCAATTGTTTAATTTCTTGATTAAGTTTTCAGAAATGTCAAATACTCATAAAAATGTGACGATTATGTTACATTTTTGCTACGAAGTTAAAAGTTGCGTTTTTTGTGTGAACTGAATGTAACTATAGATTGAATATAATGTATCTGATACATCAGAGCCGTTTTAATATATCCATATATCATATACAATCCACCGATATCAACACAAAAAAACGTAGCTTTTGCATCAATAACAAACACAAATCGTCAATATTAAGTCGCAATTTTCGTCACAAATGCTACTCAAAAAATACGACAACTGTGTTACATTTTTATCATATTTCGCAATTGTTACAGGACCGAAAGTTATACTTTTTTGTGTACATGTTTTATCATTGTTTTCAAAAATTTAATCATTTTAGTAATCTCCCAATATCAGCTTAAGATAACTTTGAACACTTGGCGAATACGTTTTCCAGGAAGATAACATTGCATCAATGAGATACTCCCAAGATGGATCCAGAATAATAGAAACATGTGCATTATTATTTACCATCAACATTCACGTTGGATTTACGATAGAAAACAAAACAAGAAGACAGAATATCTTCACATTTTGTTCGTCAAAAAAAAAATTAAGAGTAATCTAAATGTATCAAAGTGAAAATTTTATTCTAAAAATTAAAAAAATTAACCTGTCAAATTTAATCAAACGACATATTTGAAAACGTCTAATCCACAGATATGTTTGTCAAACGACAATTTTAATAGAAAACGAACAAAGTCCTGTTCTTGTCTGTACATGTGGGAGATGATGCAGCTCAGAAGTGCCCACTTTTCCTCTGGACCTCCACCGACGGCCCGAACTCGGAGATAATTCTCCTTCACGGTCTCCCATTGCTCTGGGTACTCATCCCTTATCGAACCCTCCACGGACTTTGTGAAGAGACTGCGGTGCTCGGGGCCTCCGAACACCCGGCTGCCTCCCAGCTCCCTCAACTGCCAGATCCCGAAGGCGATAGTCGTCTCTGTGCCGTCCACCCACCGGAATCTGTCGTTCACGAACTCGATTCTGTCTTTCGGAAGGGAGTAGATCCAGTCCAGCAATATCGCATGCACGTGGGAGCCGTCGTTCTCCTCCAAATCGGCGACGACTTCGGGTTTGATTCTTCGGAAAGAAAGCTGTGCTTCGGGGAAGTCGGCGTCCGCCGCGAGTTCAACGGCCTTCACCAGAGGGTGTTCCGTGCAGCGCCCCTGGGGACAACCAGTGAAGGGCCGATCCGGATTCGGGTGCAACTCGGCGGCGAAGAACCTAATCAAGTTGAAGAACCATCCGATGGGACGAATCTCCTCGAGCATTAAAGCCCCGAACATCTCCTTCTCCTTGATTGCGTAATAGGCAGTGGTGTAGGCGACTTCACGGTGAGGTGGCTCGTCTGGACATCCTGGTGCTGGACTCTGTTGAGGTAATCCCGGTACCCGCTCTGAAAGGAGAAAATCGATTTCCGTCCCTTGTTTGTCCGTCCCCACTTCGATGTCACTTTGCTCCCCAGGGTTCGTCCCCCGCGCTCCGTCCTAGTTTCTTTCAGAGTGCGTGCCTGCTGGCTGTGCGACAGTTGCTCCCCAGTGACACTGCGCCCCTGCCCGAGGCTGCTTTATTCCGCTTCCTATTCATTTCTGGCGACTGCATTGGCTCGATGTACCGCAAAACCTGGGGATTGATTCGAAGGGATAAAGTCCCGGAACCAGCGTGAGTTGGAGTGCTGCGAGTGACTGTCCCTTAGGATAGTCGGTGAGAAAGTATTTAGAATATCCCATAAATTGACAGAACTCGCTACTTTGTGGTTATTTATGACCTACTTGCAGATTCCGTGTTTGCCCGGCACTCTGTTACGAAATCCATATATGAAAGTCGTTTTCAGACAATGACCGAGTTCCCGGTCTCCCAGACGACTCTGACCAGAAGCGGGAGGGAGTCCTACTGCTACGACTCCAAGATCCATCCGGGTGTTACCTACACCTTCATTGTGAAGGACACCACCAGAAAGAAGCTGAAGTTGTGCTGTGCCGCCTGCACCAAGGTGAAGAGGAAGATCCCTTCCCTGAAAGCCCCGATCATCTACATGGCCAACGAGACCACCTTCGACCGGGATCCGGACGGCTGAACCATTTGTGCACTTTGGGTCCGGCCGAGCTGAGGGAGAGGGCCCAGGAGGCCGTGATGTGGAGGACGGGGACACTCCTCCGTCCACTTCCATCCCCACGGCCGAGGGGTTCCCCGTCTCCCGAGTGACTCTGGCCGGAGGCAAGGGAGAGGCCTACTGCTACGACTCCAGGACCCATCCCGGAGTCACCTACGTCTTCATCGTGAAGGACGTGTCGGGGAGGGGACGGAGCTGGTCTGCAGTGCCTGTCTGAAGATGAAGAAGAGCATCCCCTCGGCCAAAGTCCCGAACTCCACTTCTGAGTGACTTTGTGTTCGACCGGGACCCCGACGGACTCAGCCACCTGTGCACCAGGGAAGCTGACAGGGCGCAGGACGTGCCGGACACGGAGGACTTGAAAGTGGAAGGGGACAGTACGGGGGAATCCATCTTCGACGTCATAGAAAAAGCTGGCTTCGGGCGGCGAATCGTCGGCCGAGGCGTCCAGCACCTACGCGACAGAGGTGAGTTGCCCGCTCGGGGTGCACATGAAGCCCGTCTTGCAGACCCCTCACAACCCATCCGTCTACCCGGTCTCCCGGATCGAGATGACCCGCTCGAACCGGAAGAACTACCAGTACGACTCCAGGGTGCACGAGGCCGTGACCTACGTGTTCACCGTGAAGGAGCACAAGCAGAGCAAGCTGAAGCTGGAGTGCTCCGGGTGCAAGAGAGCCAAGAGGACGATCAGGAACGCAGGATCCCCATCATCTACTCCGACGAGTCCACCTTCGACCGGGACCCCGACGCCATCAACCACATCTGTGTGGCTCTGCTGGCGAACACGTCGGCGCTGTCCCAGGCCCAGGCCCTTGTGGAGTAAATGGACGAGATAAGTGCGAACTAATCCCCCGTTGCAGCGCCGTCTGGGAAACCTGCAAGGAGAAGAGCCGGTATGTGACTAATACGACGCTTCTCACATCACACTCGTTTCAGAGGACCTATCCGGTGTCCCGTGTCAGGAGATACAGGCAAGAACAGCATCTACTACTACGACTCCCGGACCCGCCCGGACGTCACCTCGTCTTCCGTTGAAGCAGAAGAGGAAAACTCCATCATGCTGGACTGCAGAGGCTGTCGGAAGGCCAAGACCAAACTCGGCGGACGGATCCCCGTCCTGAACCTGGTGGGGGACGAGTTCGACGCGACCCGGACAAGCTGGAGCACATCTGCCTGATCCCTGGCCCATTCGGTGAGTGTTGGTGTGACGCCCAGTACGGAGCGAGTGTTTCAGCCCCGACCGTCCCAAACGACCTCCCGCAACACCCGTCCCGGTCAGGAAACCACCCCTGGTCCCGTTCCCGGTGTCGCGAGTGGAGCAGACCTCGAGACTCGCCAATGCGTACGTCTACGAGTCCCTCCGACACCCCGGGAAGAGCTTCACCTTCCACGTCAAGGAGAACATGGGTTGGAAGCTGAAACTGAACTGCGCCGGCTGCAAGAACCGGGTGGTCAGGACGGAGGACGGCAAGGTCCCGGTCCTCTACCTGGTCGACGACATGTTCGACAGGGACCCCGACGAGCTCAACCATGTATGCGTCCAGGAGTTGGACGAACCGGAGTACGTCCCGGTAGTCGAGGAGTGCCCCGTCGGGGTCTGTCCTTCGAGGAAGAAGAGCTGCAAGAGGGTCTACAAGTACGAGTCCAAGGTCCACCCGGACCTGGTGTTCTGCTTCGAAGTGAAGGAGGTGCTGATCGACGGCCGCATGAGGCTGGACTGCTCCGGTTGCAGGGCCGTCAAGGCGTCCCGGGGAGGACGGCTCCCGATAATCAGTCTGGTCGACGGCAAGTTCGACAAGGACCCGGACAAGTTGGTCCACATCTGTCTCCCCGAGCACCTCAGGACGACTCAGACGTCTGCTAGCACGAGTCATGTCGAGTCAAGAGATCAGGACGACGAAGACAAGGCCAAGGACGAGTCCGGTGAAATCGAGTGAGTTTTCAGTTTCCGCGAAAGTTATGAGAATCCAGTTCCAGTGCTTCTGAGCTACTGGACATGATATTCAGACAGTTCTCCGACACTCCCGCGGCGTGAAATCGTTTGTATTTACGACAAAACTGGAACCAACCGTGTTGCTCAAGTTCCTCTGAACACCGATCCTCTTCAATTCTCTGGTCAGAATGCAGTCCCCATCAGAGACCTTGGCAGATTCCATCAGCTTCTCTTTGTAGAACTTGATCCTCTGGGCGTTCTGGTGATCACAGTGTTTGAAATACTCCGGATCAGTGATTTTGATTGATGTTGCAGTGGAATAGGAGAGCTGAGGGAGACAAAGGAAGAAGACGAGCAGTGGTTTCATGGTCATAGTGAAGGACTGAAACAGTTGTGTTAACTTGCTGCATTTCATTTGGTTCAAGTGCAGGTTAGGTGGTTTATTGTGTTCAGAACGGGAATAAAATTATGACAATTTCGACTTGTTTCAATTCTGCAACAACCAGAACCGATCTGCGAACATTGTTTTGGGCGTTTCTGATATGTGATTTGTAAATTCTTTTAAAATCGCAGTCAGCATGTTTTTGGAAGAGAAATGGTCCCTCGTGTGATATCTTTCAGTGGTTGAAGACTAATAAAACTAGACGGTTCCTTGGAAGGTATTAATATCAATATAAGTATAAAGCACAATTATCGTTATCGATGTTCTTCATTTACTTGATGTTTTTCTTTAAATACATTTATATAAAAATATGCAAAGAATTAAATTTCCATCATAACTTAATCCTAATATTCTCATTAAATAGTTTAAACAAGCAAATATCCTTTTTGAAATGTAAAACTATTAACTGTACTTTGATAATTCATTATTGAACTTTTAACATAACGTATTTCGTAGTCAAATTGAATTGATAAAAAATCATGATCGAAAGTTATCTAAAAAAGATAACAGACGATTTCAACATCTGATGGTTATCCAATTTGAAATATTGCTTGTAATTCGCAAAACGTATTTTATGTATATTTAATTTTCACAAAAGTATAACATTATTTATCGATTATGTTCTACATTGATCATGAAAAGTGAAAACATAATTGCAGCATCATTGCACAATAAAGTAATTAGAATTAGAATCTGTATGAAACTAATCCTCTTTCTTTCCAGAAAAGAAACATTTTAAAAACGTTCTCAAACTTTTCATTAATTTCTACGTTGAGATAGTTGTAACGCATAAATAACAGCTCCAACTGATGTAGCGTATTCAGAATCTGTTCCATAGTAATGTTCGCTTTTCGGAAACATATCTTTCAAACTTTTCAGGATCATTGGCATTTTGGAGCCCCCTCCAACGTAGACTACTTTGTCGATTTTCTCAATCCCCGACTCAAGCAGCGCATCTCTGATTTTGTTGTTGATTCTGGTTAGGAGACCCTTGGAGAGATCTTCGAACTTTTTCCTGGTTATTTCGATAGGTGTCCATTCATCCTCCCCTACTTCGCTAATATCAACCCTAAAAGATAAACATGAATTAATGATTTGTTGTATTCAAAACTTACTCTGTTTTCTCCGTTATGCTGAGATCAAATTTGGCATTTTCTATCATGTTCATCAGCTTGAATTTTTTCTTCTTGTTTTCCAAAAGTGTGTTGTACTTGTTCTCCAGGATTGTTGAAACGTAAGTAGCCAAAACTTCATCAAAATCTCTTCCACCGAGATGGGAGTCTCCAATTCTACCTATTTCGTTTAATTTTTCGTCCTTTACTTGCATAATAGAGATGTCCAGAGTTCCTCCACCAAGATTGAAAACCAAGATGTTTTTGTCTCCTAAAGGTTTATAACTGGTAGTTTGTCTCTTGATAAAAATATAATAAAAAATTTTAGCAGCAGGTTCTTCCAGTAAATCCAGGACTTTGATCCCGGACAGTCTCGCAGCTTCCCTAGTTGCTTCCCTTTGTTCTTCATTGAAAAAACTAGGAACAGTAATGACTGCTTCTTCTATAGAGTTTCCATTATTGTAGGCTTCTTGGAATTCTGTCGCCATCCTCTTCATCTCTGTGAGTAGAATAGCACTTAATTCAATGGCACTGAATGCATTTTTGCCTGAGTTTGTTTTTGTAAAAATCTCTACTCCATTTTCAGAATCCCTGATTTGAAATGGCCATAGATCATTTTCTCTCTATGTATTGACATGCCGGCTTTCCGATCATTCGTTTGACGTCGAAAACCACGTACTCTGGCTTGTCCCGGAGTCTTTTGAAGGCTACACCACCGGTGATAGGTTTGGATTGATCAAAGGAGATGAAAGATTTGAAAGAGCGATTACCGTTGTTTGTCTTGAACCGCTTCTATTTCATGGTTCCTGGAGACAGCTACGGAGCACCGCGTTGTTCCTAGGTCTATTCCCATTATAGATGTCTTAGAAGGATACTTATTGATTGCCATAGGTATTTCGTAGACTTTCTTTTCGAATGCGCTATCTTTATGAGATAATCTATTTGGTATGTTGATAGCTGACTTTGTATTACGATATACGACTTGGTTGTTTGATTCTGTTTTTACCTGCACTGGGTTAATATGGTTCTTTAACTTGTGGTCGAAGAGCGGGAATTTATCCATGATTCCCCTGCTCAGGAGTCCTTCACATGCATCATTCCTTGACCATTCGATGAATTTGTACTCATAATTATTCTCTTTAAATTCCGATTCTAGCTTGTCCTTAAACTTGAGGTACTGTTTCTCGTAGACAATAATAAATCTCGTAACAGTTTTTCCTTCAACTAAATCCTGAATAAGTTTATTAAATGTGTCTTCTGTAATTTCGCCTTCATTTCCTTTGTTGCTAACATTGATTCTATTTCGTAATCTATAGAGGTGATCATCAAGTTGATAAATATACCCAGTAGAGTTATGTTCACCAACTTCGGCATAAAATACATAATCGTTCTCTTCTATATTTTCTAATTGGAGATGTTTGAAGTAGTATCCCAATGTAGCAGATCTCCTGTCGAGGTAGATGACTGGGATGTTTCTGCTTTGAAATTCCCTCTTAGAGATCAGTCGGTTGATGTCATTTTTTAGCTCTACATTGGAACATATAAGAAAGTCTTTGGTATGCATTTCCTTTTGTATTTGTTGTTCAAGAACTTCCCTCCAATTGGTGTCTGAAAACTTATGAAAATTAAATATACTTTGGGTTAAAGAGCAAGCTTACAATTACACTTGAGATCATCATCAGGTTTGATTTTTGTTGATTTAATGAAAAAATTGTTACGAAAAATATCAATAGCTATTACCATTTTTGATGAGAAATAATTCAAAATCACCATAATACTTCAACAGCCCTTTTCAGACTGATTTTAATATTACCGTACCGGACTCAAGTTTATAATTTAGTATTGAAATTAAAATTAACAAAAATCAGAAATAAATTGAAAACAGAAAACTTCTTTTCTCAATGAAATCAAATTTACACAATTGATAAGAATGATCAATACTGCTGATGAGAAAGAAAATATTTTTCACAAAGTGACGGTTCTTTTCCTCCCACTTATTTGAAAATCAGAAATGCAAAATACAAAAATTTGATACTTACGTATTATCCCAACCCCGCGGGAAAAAGTATCAAAATTAAATGAAATTATTCAATAATTGAATTCAACAGTTAGCAACAACTACATCGAAGACCCTGGAGGCCAAAAAGCCGCAATCGCTTCTAACAATGACTCAAAAACATCTGCTCGAGTAACAAGTTCTCACCACATGAACTTCGCCAAGTAAGACTAAATGATGGCGTGCGGTGCCTCGGTGCTTCTTATTACGCCACTTAGCTGTTTCCTACATCCGCTCGACGGTCTGAGTGTGTACACCAGTGTCCGGATCCACGAAATTGTAATGGTGGTTGACCTTGAAGTGATCAAAACCGGCCTTTTTCGACTCTGTGGCCTTGTACGCGCGCCAGCTATCCGAATAGATGGTAGTGCCCTTTTTGATATGCTTCCCGATCCTCGTCATCAAAGTCTTCACACTGCGATCTGGAACCTGCACAAGAAAGCATTCACCCGTTTCACGACACACTCGGCCAAATATCCATTGCTGAGGGAGTACCCGGCCAACGTGATTTTTTCGTTTGCTGAACATTGATTCATCTATCTCCACAATCTTGCCCTTGCCTCCAATTTTCTGCTGCGGACGTTGACTTAACTGCTCGGAGACGACTTCTCGCATGTAGTTGTTGCAGTCGATTGTGGTCTTGTCGGCAATCTCCAGCTCATCTTTGCACCACTTGATCGATGTCAACTCTTTGGATCAGCAGTAGAAGAAACGGACGGCTGTGACGAATTACAGACGGGTGTTGGTGAACCACGTTCCAGTAGAGATATTGACCCTCTTACGGCAAGAATGGATATTGCACTTCCAAAAAATTTCCTTGTCAAAATAATGCCTCATTTTGTCACCGTTCGGGCAGATACGCTCGATCGGCAAAATACCCTTCTTTTGGAGAAGCGCAACGGCCTCTTTTTCAGTATACGGCAAGCTAAAGATGTTCATCTAAACGTTGAATAACTAGTCAAGTTCACAAACACAAAAAAAAATACAAAAAACCTAAAAAAACTTTTAAAAAATCACGGGGTTGGGATAATATGTAAGTACCTATCAGAATTATTTTAATGAACTCTGTGTAAACCATTTGTTATTAATGTTGTATACGAGAAAAATAAAATATTAATTGATAATGACAGGTCTTTTTAATCATATAAATATACGGAAGTTCTAAATAGTATTCAGATATCTACAGATTTCATTTAGCAATAATACTGGACATATTATTGTGCAGCATCTCAGTAAAAATTTTGTACATTCTCAGATTCCTCTAATAATTAATCCAAAAATACTACTAGCGATACTTGTTGCTAAGATTATTATACCTTTAATAGCATTTTCAAAATCTTTGTTCACTAACTTCACTTTCATATTATAATTGGAATCATGAATAAATATCTTCTTATGTACAAGAATTGCTAAATTGAATTGAATAGTTTAACTTCAACATGCATATCAACTTAATACAAAGTGTTCTATGTGGTTTTAAGGATATTGATTAGAAGCAAATAGAAGTCATGAACTTCTAGGAGGATGCGTTAACAAATTACATAAATAGCATTTTCAATAAATGGAATACTTTACTACAAAGTTCATTGTTTTTGATATTGGCAAATAGCTTATTTTAGAACAGAAGTAAACAACAAAGAGGGTTACAATAGTGAATTTTCTACGAATAATTATTTAAAAGTTTCGCCCCGATCAACTTTAATGATACCCATGTAGTACTGAAGCTTGAGAAATTCTTTCTTTGATCCGCCTTTGTCCGGATGATGTTTCAGACATAGTTTCTTGTAAGCATCATTCACATCTTTGGTATTGGCGTTCTGAGAAACTCCAAGATAGCCATATGCATCCTCAACTACCGTTTCTCTTGGCAATTTGAAAATCTCTCTGGTGATGCTGTCAGTAAATGATCCGATCATCCAACTGCAAGTTATTGCACCAATAATTCCCCCTATAACTGTACCAATTGGACCGAAAGCTGAACCTGTTGCTGCACCAGCGGCTCCACCGACAAGCCCGGTTGTGACTGTTACGATGCTGTCAGTGATGTTCTTCGCAGCTTGAGCCCCGCTTATTTCCCCGTAATACCATCTGTAGAGATGATAAGAAGCTTCAGCCGTCAGATAAATAGGTGCCAATATATACTCAGCACCTGCTCCAAGACCCACAAGAGCGTCACTAAGAGGTCCAAAAGCCTTGGGCAAAAGTGACCAGGAATTAGGAATCACATAAGATATTACGGATGCATATTGAGCACTCCATTTACTGATGTAGACTATAACCTGCTTCTGAGATTCCGGAGGTAGAGAACACCAGAACTTTGTCAGTCCGATGCCAGCACCAGTTAAGACTCCTCTATTGTCTTCTGCCCACTTTGCCAGTTCAGCTCCAGTTTTACTGAGGTCAATATGTTGTGCTAGCTTCAAAAGATTCAGTGCAAATTGTTCATTTCTTTCATCACCGATCTTTGAAAGTATGTGCTCACACTGATCTTTGAAATCCTGAAAATGTACTCATAATACCATATGTGATTGTAAAATATTACTTTTGTGGACTCGAAAAGCATTTCTAACATTTCCAAATCTTTGTCTTTCGCGTCGAAGTTAGAAAGATGATCCAGAAGTCGTGTTTTTTTCCCAACTTCTTCGCTGAAAACTTGACAAATCTTACGGACAATACGGGCATTAATCGTGTTGTTCACATGGTCGTTAGTAAATTGAGCAGTCAATTGAACGGAAGCGGAGCTGGTCTGATCAGAGCTTGATATGACTGGATCTGAAACGATTTATAGAGAAACTTGATATATTATAATCATGCTCACTATCAGACAAAACTGGTCTGTTTGGTTCTCGTTCATTTGCTGGATTGTCGTTTCCACACATTTCACAAAAAGTATAGTTGGGCGTATTCTGATATGTACAACAAAGACATATCCACTGTTCAATTACATGAGCAGATTTAGCAGCATTCACCTCATTTTTAATGCGGTTATTGGGAATAGGGTAACTTGGTTCAAAAGATTCGAAGTTATTTTGACTAGAACTTTGTGTAGACGTAACTAAATGATTTACAATAAGACGAAATATATAAAAACTATTCATGCTTACGGTTAGATAATAAATTATTCTTTTTTATTTGTGCATTGGATGGATTCTCTCTGTCACACATCTGACAGACAACAGAATCAGACGGATTTCGAAATGTACAGGACAAACATTTCCAATTACCAATTACAGGAGCACAGTCAGCATCAACTGGTTTGCTGTTAATATTGTCGTTATCAACTCGAATATTTGACCCGGAGGAAGTAAAGTTATCCTTACTAAAACTCGACATAGGTTGAACTAAAACACTGTACTGTAAAACCCAATGTATTACAATCATACTCACTATCAGACAAAACTAGTCTGTTTGATTCTCGTTCATTTGTCGGATTATCGTTCCCACAAATTTCACAAAAACTATACTCAGGTGTATTCTGATATGTACAATAGAGGCATTCCCATCTTAAAATTGCAGAAGAACATCCAGCGTTAGATGTTCTGGTGTTGGTAACTTGACTAGATGTCACAAGAAAATCATACACTTTGTTATTAGAGTTCGATACAGGTTCAACTGAAATGATTATCTTAAAATTTAACATGTTAAAATCACTGAAACTCACGTTGAGCCAAGATCCCGTTGCTTTTTCCTCGTTTATTTACTAAATTCTCTTTTTCACACATCTCGTAGAATATAGAATTAGACTTATGAAAAATACACAAATAGCAAATCTGTTAAATTTCCGATTTACACTATATTTTCTCTTTTAAAAATAATATTTTAACTGGAGAATGAAAGTCAAGAAGGTTGAACTAAAAATGCTAAATAAAAAATGCTAAGTTGAAAAAATAGATAAGAAATGCTAAATGAGCTCGGAAAGAGTTTTTGTCAACAACTAAACTCGGTATTATGATAACTGAAACAGTGAAAGTAGAAGTTTTGATGAAAATATCTTGTCAGAGTTTGGGAATTTTCAACAAGCTTTTAAAATAATTAATTTCAGATGATTGTTTCAGAAATTTCTATTGAAGATTAAACGATTCTAAGAGATTTCACAAATCTTGCGCTCAAAATCAGAAAACCAAGCTAAGTGAAGGATTTTCATTTGTTATAACCACAAAATGCAGAAAAGCTGTGAGAAGGAATTGAGTACAATAGAAATGAGACAAGTTGATGGAAAAATGATGAAATCGAGTGTACCCTTTTTATCAATGCTTAATATTTAATCTTCGAAGTAATTTCTTTCGTGTGACATTTAGCGGTAAAACCTGTTATTATTTTGAAAGGGTCATTTTGGAATAACAAAGCAAAGCAGGAACGATTGTACGTAGAATCATGAATATTGATCGCATTGCTTTAATTTTAGGGAATTTTTCAAACGTTTTTTGTATGACTAATTAGAATCATTTGTGCTTAGGAAACTACATAGATTAGAGTTTAATGATAATACCAGAAATAGAGAAATTGTAAAATATCTCAAAGAAATTAAATTTCCAAACACCTTAATTTAACAGATACTGAAGAAATTTCCGAAATTCTTCTTGGTTCAACATCAATTTAGTTTCATTGTTTTATTTCAAATAGTAGAAGATTGACTTAATGTGTTATGTAAAAGATAATCAAAATCTTAAGTTTCATATTGCATGATATTTTTGTTCTGGTATTCTACTCTAGTAGACATTTTGTTCTTTTTCAAAAACAAATAAGGATTCTGTTTCGAAATACTTGTTTATACCCTATTTTTAGATAATACTGTAAGTCATTTTGGAATTAATAAAAAACTAAATAATAATTTTACACAAAAAAATCCCAACTATGTTTAAATTATAGAACATATAAAATTGCCTAAAAATCACAAAATGATTTCCTCATGAAAATAATAATCGCACAAATTTCGTCTTTAAAACTGATAAACTCATAAACAAATGAATAACATTTCATTTCTGGGAATTTAAACAGATATTTATTAGCAGAAATGTTTAGATGTAATATGGTAAAAAATACTAACACTATTATTCAAAATCTTCGTCCTGATGAATTTTGATAATCCCCATATAGGACTAGGATTTCAGAAACTCTTCTTTTGATTGGATTATAATACCATCATAACATTTTGGAAATAGTCCAATAGTGTCTTTATTGGATTCTTTCAATTTTTATATTTTATATTGTTGAAGGCTTTCTGAACACCCAAATATAGAACATTTTCAAGCTAAATACCGTCATGGGAATTATAGTGGATTAAATTTCTTGCTAAAATTCCGTAAAATATTTCTGAATCCTAGGGCAATTCTCAGAACATTCCGAACTTCAGTGAGAATTTTTTATTTATCAAAAATTTAAGAATTTTAAAAACTCTTGGGGATTCGTGATGGTATAATTTCGTAATATCGATTATTTGCAACTTCCGCAACAGTGTGACTCACGAGATTAGCAAATGATAGCTATATTTGAATTCATAGATTTAATTAGTACTTTCGAATTAGGAATCCGTACAGAAGTACAATCAAATATTTAGTAGAAAATGTACAGATTAATCCTTCATTGATTACGACGGTTCCATTTCCGTAAGGCTTCTGATGTAGTCTCAAGCACGTTTGTCATGAACAATTGATCTTATGGATTTACAGTAGAGACGACTATACTCCGTTTCAAAAATAAGTAATCAACGTTAATCATAGTATTACACACAATGAAAAGTTTCACTACACGACTTGAAAAAGCATTGATTCCGAGTTTTAGAAATTAAAAATCACAGAAATTTGTACTGGTATAGTTTTACAAAACTTCAAAATTATTTAGTAAACATTGAGGGACGTCATTGAAGCTCTAGATAATATTGATCTTCGTAATAGTGAATAACAAGTATATTTAAGCGATAAGGTTTCTGATACGACACATCCCTTTGGTGCGCATATAGAATCCCCTTTCAGGACACATTAAAACCTTTTATGTCGGGATTTCTTCATGAATAAGAGAAGTAATGATGACTGAAAGTCGGGATTCTACTTTAAGACATGATTGGAAGACCTGCAAGGTAATCCACAGGGGAGTTTATAAAGTTTATTCCTAGCAGATTTCGGATTCATTATGAAAATGAATACAGTAGCACTCTTCGACTTGTTCCTGCTTTCTGTTTTTACTTCCATCGAAGCCGTGAACATCATCAAGGTGGGGCTCATGATGCCCAATAATACCGAAGTAACTCTTCATCGGGATGTCGGAATGTACAACTCCATTGGAGCAATTCCACTCGCCATAGATCGGATCGTCGAAGAAGAATTACTGAACAACTTTAACTTCAGGTCAGTTTCGGTTGAGTTTATTTTTTAGTGATAAGTAAAAGAGCTGGACATTTGAAAAATTTCTTAACTATGATTTTTAAATAAACTACAAAACATTATAGAAAACCAAAAATGTTTTGAATTTACTAGACTTTTGAAATCTTTTAAAATTAGGTAGATATAAAGTTAATAATTCTCGATCTCACTTAAAACGTTTTGAGAAGTTATGTTGATGTAATTTTTGGGATTGTGTGGCAAATATTTTCTATTTTTTAATAGAAAACTATTCCATCATTTCCAGCTTCGAGATCGTCAACGACCAATGCGATGAGTCCCTTGCTGCAGGATACGCTGCTACTTTATTCGAGAAAAACGTTGACGTCATCTTCGGTCCTGTGTGTAATGCTGGTTGGTTTTGATTTTCATTCTTTTGAAATTCTCAGATTATAGCTGCTATGATTGTGGGATCCTTGGGGAAATTCTACAACAAGCCTGTTATGACCTGGGGCTCTGTCAACACCTTTGAATTGGCAGATGATGAAAAGTACCCGACTATTTCGACCATTGTAGGGACTTCCAGACTTCTTGGAAGGGCCGTAATGGAAGTAATGAGAGAGTTCAACTGGAAACAATTTGCTTTATTATATGCAATCAACGAGCCTAGGAATCGCTGCACTTATATTAGAAACGATATTGAGGCTATCTTAAACGAGGAAAACTATACTGTAATCAGTTATCAGAGAGCTATTGCTATTACTACTCTTGATAATATAAAATCCATCCTAGCTACAGTATCTACAAAGGCTAGAAGTAGGTATATTTCTTTGCTTTATTTCAAGGACGAATAATTACAGTAATCGTGAGCTGTTATGAATTCGACATCGATAAGAGAACTCACCTCCTCGCTATGAACGACCTTAAGATGAATACAGACGACTATGTGAATATTTTCGTCGAATTGAGAGGTTTCGGTTTTGGCACCAGATACACTGAAGGAACCGAATATGGTAATTTGTTTCTTTAATTAACAAAACAGTTCGAGTTTCCTTAGTCTTTAAGCAAGAAAACAAAATATTGTACAAAGTGTAGAAATTTAAAGAATGCTTTTGTCATTTTGCAGAATCATAATGATAACTTTTTAATCTCAACTGAAAACTTCTAGAAACTTGAACTTAGGGAATTTTTCCAGAATTCTATAATATGCACTTTTACATAATCGACTTTTGTGATTTCAGATGCCATCACTGGAACTGTTCCTGTGTGGATTCCTAGACCCGATTACCCCCCAGATGGGAGGAATAACGACGCTAAAAATGGAGCTAGGAACTCCTTCTTTATTGATTTTCAAACAGCTTCGGATTTAGATAGCAAAGCTTTTGCGAATGGTGTCATGACCAGAGCCCAATCCTGGCCATTCTACTGTGACAACTGCTCAGAAACATATTTTAATGCTTCTACTTACGCAAAGTACCTTCACGACTCCTTCTATCTCTATGCACTGGCTTTGAACAGAACACTAGCTTCAGAAAACGACACCGAAGCACTTTCTAAAGGAGTGGAGATTATTCAGAACACTAGGGGCAGTTTTAGAGGAGCCAGTGGATATGTCAACATAGGGGCACAGGGTAGCAGAGACGCGACTTTTTTCTTCACTGGATTGAGAGCGGATTTCAAAAGTCAAGTTTTCATGACAATCCGGTTCAACGACAGAATTCCAACAGTTTCTCTTAATTATACAAATGCAGTAACTACAGTATGGGAGATGAGAAAAGGAAAAATTCCTATAGATGTTCCCCTTTGTGGATTCGAGGGAGACTCCTGTCCCATTGATTTCTGGAGTGCTTATGCCGCATACGTCATCATTGCAATCATTTCGATCGTGCTCCTGCTTACTGCAATTGTCGCCTTTGGTTTATAGTAAGTTTACCTTTTGTTTATTATTACTAGTATGCTTCATAATCCAATGAAAAGGTTGAATATTCATATCTGAAAGCTCACATTCTGAAATCTTCTGGTTGCATCTGAGAATTCGTGTTGAAACCACTTTGTAGTATTATGATTCTTACAATACTTATTATGATAACATGATCTGTTTCTAATTTTAGCTACCGAAGAGAGCAAATCAAGAAGCTAAATGAGCTCTGGAAGATCGCCTTTATCGAACTTGACAAACCCCATAAAAGCAAAACTGGATTCCATAGTGAACGCTCACTACAGTCAAAGCACTCAAATTCAACGAAGATGACTCTCGAGAGTATGTCGGAATCCAAGAATTACAACTACTTTTACTTCCGACATGAACCTGTAGCAGCACGAAAATTCCAGACCAAAATGGTCCTCCAAGAGAAAGATCACGAAGAACTCCGAAAGGTTTTTTGATATTTGTTTCCGAAATTAAATGGACGAGTTTAGATGACCCAGATGGACTCTGATAACTGTAACCGTTTCATTGGATTATGCTTAGATGGTCCTCACGTTTTTGCTATCTGGAAGTACTGTAATCGAGGGTCATTGAAAGATGTCATCGCTAAGGGATCTTACAACATGGACGCCTTCTTCGTCCTCTCCATCATGAGGGACATCTCCGACGGACTCAGCTACATCCACTCCCAGAACTTCCTTCAATTCCACGGTCGTCTGACCTCGAGAAACTGTGTGGTGGATGACAGATGGGTTGTCAAGTTGAGTGACTTCGGATGTGACAAATTCTATGCCAACGAGAAGAAACGAAGAATGGGTATGAATATTCTCTCCCCATAATTATATAAATTCATTTCAGATTATCTGTGGATGGCTCCAGAATTGATGAGAGCCGCTTTCTCTGTAGGGACCAAGGCTGGGGATGTTTACAGCTTGGCAATCATCTCCAGTGAGGTTCTGACAAGGAAACCTCCTTTTGACTATGAAAACCGAGCGGCTGGTGTGGATGGTACTTTTCAATTGACTGTTCTAACAACTTTCATTCCTATCCTTTTTAGAATTGCTTTACTTGATCAAGAAGGGAGGAGTAGCTCCAATCAGACCAAATCTGAACGATATCGACATCCCTGATCTGAATCCAGCTGTCCTTCATCTGATTCGAGACTGCTGGCAGGAGGACTCTGATAACCGACCGACCATCAACCAAGTCAAGACCCTGATGAGGTCTATGAGCGGAAAGAACCAGAATCTCATGGACCATATCTTCAGTATGGTTGAGCAGTACGCGGACAACCTGGCTGACGAAATCGCCGAAAGAACCAAGGAAGGCTCGTTCGAAGAGAAAAAAAGAAGTGATGTCTTGCTTTACAGAATGCTCCCAAAGTTTGTTTCGCTGGTCGATTCATTTAGTAATGGTTGTTTCAGACAAGTGGCTGACAATCTCAAAGTAGGAAAATCAGTGGAACCAGAGAACTTCGAGTGGTGTGACTGTGTTCTTCTCCGACGTAGTCCAGTTCACCAATCTCGCAAGCAAATGCAGTCCTCTCCAAGTCGTCAGTCTGCTCAACGATCTGTACTCCCTGTTCGAGCTGCATCGAATCCTACGATGTCTACAAGGTGGAGACCATCGGAGACGGCTACATGTGTGTCTCCGGTCTGCCCCACAGAAACGGAAACGAACGCAAGGAGATTGCAAATCTGTCTTGGTTCTGGTAGAAGCAATCAAGTCCTTCAGAATCCCCACTTGCCCTCTGAAAGAGTAAATATCAGAGTCGGGGCTCACACCGGCCTTGTACAGCCGGGTCGTCGGGTTGACGATGCCTAGATACTGTCTCTTCGGAGACACAGTCAACATAGCCAGCAGAATGGAGAGCAACGGCAAACGTGAGTTGAATATTTATCCGGAATTTCAAATTAATTCGATCTTTGCAGCTGGGAAGATTCACATTTCTCCGGAATTGAACAACTTCCTACATATGTTGGGAGGGTTCATTACTGAAGCAAGAGGAAAAGTGATCATCAAAGGCAAGGGTGTGATGGAGACCTTCTGGCTCGTCTCCAGAATCGACAATGGTTTCGCTAGTGGGAGAACGGACCGTATAGAAGCGGATTCTGACCACATGTTCTTCGAGAGAACGGATAAGAATCGAATGACCAACACAAGCTCCATGTACAAGGATTTCTTCGACAAAACAGCCGTCGAAGATATAATTTATTTTCGAATAAACAAAACTCAATTATTTGGATTTTATATTATTTGGTAGTTAAGTATTCTGTGTATATAAGTTAATCCATTATTAGGTTGTTGTGAGCGAACAGTAATTGTTTTATTTAGCATTGTTCCATTGCCCAAATAACAGATGAGTAATATCCCTGCAGAAAAGAACTAGTCTGTAAAGGGAAGACAGAAAGAATTAAAGATCTTCTTGATTGATATATAGTGAAGAATCGTGTGGACGTAGAGAACAGAGTTCAGCTCATCTGAAGACCTACGCGAATATCTAAAGCAATATCCAGCTGACCAATCAAAAGGCACAGTTGACAAGCGAGAGTGGGAAGTTGTCTTGATATCGGTTCGGTCAGTCTAGCGCGAGTCAATCAAGTGCGGAGTCCTTTGTTTTAATTCAACCAGTGTACGAATGTCGTCTTTAAAAATGATAAAAATATCAACGAATCAATGAGATTTAGTTGTTGACAATTTAAATATATATTTGTTGTTAAATATGATTAAATGGAATGAATTATAAAACACTAGTATTTTACTCATAAATTTCACCTCGATGGACCTTGATGATTGCCATATGAGATTGGAGCTTGAGGAACTCTTCCTTTGATCCACCCTTGTCAGGATGATGTATAAGGCAGAGGTTTTTGTAAGCATCACTCCTTTATTCCTTGCTCTATGAGAAACTTCGAGACAATTGTGTACATTTTCAACAGCACTTCTTTTGGTAAATTGAAAATGTCCTTTGTAAGCTTATCGGACAACTCTTCGACAGCTCTGCTGCCAATCATTCCACCAACAAGCTCCCTGTAACTGTCACAGGTGGACCTAATACTGAACCCACGAGTGCCGATGTAACATTGATGACATTTTTCGCAGTTCGTTTTCCACTTCTTCTTTTTGTACCATTTGTAGATGTTACGAAGGAATTCATATGTCTAATAAAGACCTGTCAATACATACGGAGCTCGTGTCCAAGACAGACAAGAGCTCCATTAAGACTTCCGAAGGCCTTGGATAGTTGTACCCATTTCTTAGGGATTTCCTTTGGTATTATGCTTCTGGATTTGGAGCTCATTCGCTAATTGGAATAATGATCTTCTTTTGAGATTCTGGAGGTGGAGAGTTCCAGAATTTAGCTACTACAAAAGTCAGCACCAACTAAGATTCCTCCGTTATCTTTCGTCCACTTTTCGACTCAACCTCAGTTTTGCTGAAGTTAACATGTTTTACAGTGTAGAATTATTCGTCATCTTCTTCTGTAATATGTTTTGGTATTTCATCACAATAATCTTTGAAATCCTGTAATTTCTTTGAAAAGGCATATAATCAAGAAAACTTACTTTTGGAGAATCCAAAAGAATCCCTAACATTTCGGGTCGTTCTCTTTGCCACTAGAGTGAGCGAGATGATAGAGTAAACGCGTCTTTTTCCTACTTCTCCACTGTACAGTGCACAAATCCTTGGAACAATTAAATTATCTTTGTTTTTTACTTAATCTAAAAAGTGAATCACGTGTCAACTAATTACAATAACTCAAGGAGATACCGATCTTTTTTGACTACCCTCTTTAGATAATATAAATAATGAAGATTATACCCACATTCTTCCAAATATCAAGCAATCACAAGCTGATTGTCATGACGATGTTCCTATATGTTACCTTTATTTAAAAAATTAAAAAGTCATGGAAGAAAACCTAGAAAAAGCATTTTCAATTACATGATCAAGATTCGAACGGAAAAACAGTAATCTGACAGAAGACGAAAGACCTGTTTTCGATCGAGCTGGCTGTTTCTTTTTATGAAAAGATAGCAAACAAAGCTTAGAAGCCTCTTGATGAATGACCTTTCCGTTAAGTGCAACGATTACAGATTGTTTATTGCATGGATAAATGTTGTTAATTCACTTCTTTCATTCGATAGTCGAGAGAAGATCATAAGAGAGTTCTGGCTAAGTTAACAACTAGAGTGCTTCAGTGCACTCAGATTTAAGAAGAATTCCTCTGTTCTCGTTCAAGTTTCTCAAAATGAGAGTTGATTATATGCGCGTCTAGGTCTACACACAGATCACGAGAATACTGAACATGTCCTTCGTCTATTTGAACATGATTGTTTATCCTTTTTCGTCACTTTGTCAAAAACTGCGAATCCTATGAATTTCTTTCTTTTAGATCATAAATCCTTTCATTTTGAGGAATCCTTATTAAGCACTCTACGTAACTTTATATTTGTTTTGAAACAAATCTTAGACATCTTTGAAATTGGACAAAAAAACATCTGAAATGAGTAATGAAACCTACAGATTCCAAATCTGTGGTCAAAATTGAAGGTCAGCATTCAGACTCCGAAGATTGAGAACCTTAGATTCTGCAGTCTAGACTTTTATATTTCGGTAAATGAAGTCCAACATATGCAAAGAAGTCTTAACTTGTGTCGGAAACGCAACAACTGCATTACTACTTTTGTTGTAAATGCGAAATGATCATGGAAGCCATAAGAATTATGTTTCATCTTTATCAAGGTTGATAATTGTTAGATAATCGCACATAATAATGGTGTTTGCACTTGTTAACGCATTGCAAAAATGCTGATTTTTGTGCATGTAGTTCGTACTATTTTAACAAGTTTGCAAAAAGGCTAGCTTTTGAATCTTTCTTCATAATTTATGAATAACAACTATATTTAACTACCAATGACAGTAAATGTCAAGAATGTTAGTTCTAGACAATAGAAGATTAGTTCTATTTATCCGTTTTATTTGAATCGAATTATGGAGATTACTTTAAGTATCGGGATTCTCCATTTACCTTAGATCTTCCCTTTTCAATTTCGGAAAAATAAGATGGTGAGGATAAAATGACAACACTCAAATCAAAGAAGAATTTTAAGACAGTCGAAGGGTACCGGCAAATCCGATTGAGTTGCAAATTAATTCCCAATTGATTTTCACATCATCAATTTCACAGACCTCGATACTGCTCAAAAAACACCAACTGCATTTAGATGTCGTTATGTTGCAAATGTACTTCGTAAGCAATTCAGTAATGTACTTGTTGCCTTCCTTCTTTTTACATAATCTGTTGTTGAAAGCTTTCGCCAACAAAACGGATTCTAAAACCGGAGTATAGTCTCTAAACTAAAGACTTCTATAAATTGTGGCGGATTAATTTTTTGTTGTATTCGCGTTGTCTGAAGTCGTAAATATAATTACATTTTTAGTATATTCCAGAACATCATGGGAAATTGTGAAATCGTTGGAAACAGTGTTCCGCATTACGACAGTTGATTGTCAAAGTTCGAGGTTGAGGTCTGGCCTTTTTGTATTCACAGATTTTCTTTATTTCAAAAAGTATTTCTTATATATTGATAAAACTAGATACCTGGACTTCTTGAATACCAGTCTGATTCTGAGGTCGAACGTATCAAAGTTGACTGTCAAAGGTGCAGATTACAGTTTGGACTGTTACTACTCAGGTATAAACCATGTTTTCAGTTGGAATATCCAGACACCAAATTCCAACTACATCATTAGGTAAGACAGAACAATTTTTAGGATAGAAAAAAACTTTAATGTCATTTTAACATGAAAATTCAAACTTTGATTTCGAACTCTGGCTCTCAACTTTACAACACAGAACAGAAGAGCTTCCAAAGTATCCTCAAAATTCATGTTAATTTCGGGGCAATTTTAATTACAGTATGACTAAAAGTAGCACATGTGATCCTTCCGGCGCTATTATCCAGTTAAGATCTTCGACCTAGGAATCCATATGAAACTGATTTCGTTTCTTTGGTAAATACTTACCAGATTAATCCTCTTCCGGTGATGACAGTAATCGTTTCTTTGAGGTTTCTAATACAGCTTGGAACGAATCCTGGAAAATAATTGATATCAAATACTGATAAAATACGAAAATCTGTCTCAAGCATTACCGATAACTAAAAATTACACCAGTAGGAAGATGATATTGTTTTGAAATCTCGAAAAATTGTTCTAATGTAAATTTCTGAAGTCATGTGGTTGAGATCAAAAGTTGGAGTCAATATTATTCCAAATAGGGTCGATTGAGAAGACTTTTAAAATGTTGCCTAAAAACTTCTCAGAAAAAAGTAATTTGCAACAAATGAAGCGATTAGCAATTGTAGCTAAAACAATAAGGTTTCTGCCACGAGGTAGATGACAGATACAGGCATGGAAGTTCCTTCTAGAAGTCAATGAAGCCTTTTTTATCCCAATTCTTCTCGATAACAGTAAATATACTCTTAAGCAAGAGGAGAAATTTTGTACTCTGAGATCTGATCAGAAGACCCTCAAAATAATCCATGAGACGTTTATAAAGATATTTTCCGGCACGTGCTGGATTCATTTTGAGAATGAATACGGTACTTCTTCCGAGTTTGTTCCTGCTTTCTGTTTTCACCTCCAATGAGGCTGTGAACACTATCAAAGTGGGACTCATGGTCCCAAATGATCCTGCTTCAACCCTTCATCGTGATGTAGGAATGTACAATTCGATCGGAGCAATTCCACTCGCCATAGATCGAATCGTCGAAGAAGAACTACTGAACAACTTTAACTTCAGGTTAGTTGAGTTGATTTAATGAAGAGCAAAATAGTTAGGATTAGTTGAATTTTTCTTTTACAAGATTATAAAACATCATATGAGGTTTTGGAATTTCGAAAATCTATTTGTGTTTAAAATTCCGTAGAACTAACTACGAAATTCTGAAACTTTTCATCTCAAGCATAGTATCGAAGCTTTCATATTGAAATAGTTTCTTTAACCTTCTGGGATAAAAATTCATACTTTTTATCAAAGGAAAGGGTTATTACTTCCAGCTTCGAGATCGTCAACGACCAATGTGATGAATCCCTTGCTGCAGGATATGCTTCTACGTTGTTCGAGAAAAAGGTTGATGTCATTTTCGGTCCTGTGTGTAATGCTGGTTGGTTTTGATTTTTTTTCTTTTAAACTTTGCTGATTATAGCTGCGACCATTGTGGGTTCTCTGGGGAAATTCTACAACAAACCTGTTATGACCTGGGGCATGGTTAATACTTACCAATTAGTGGATCCTGAAAAATACCCTACTGTTTCAACTATCGCAGGAAGCTCTAGAAACCTTGGACAAGCCCTCGTAGAAGTGATGAAAGAATACAACTGGAAACAATTTGCACTACTGTATGCCACTAATGACCCACGGAGCCGTTGCACTTATATCAGAAACGACATCGAGGGTGTCATCAATGACGAAATTGACATCTTCATCAGTTATCAGAATGCTATTTCTACCACTACTGTTAATAATTTGAAAACTATTTTGAAGGTTGTATCTACAAAGGCTCGAAGTAAGTCATTGCCGTCTTTCTTTCCAAAATGAATAATTACAGTTATCGTGAGTTGTTATGAGTTTGACAGAGATAGAAGAGCTCACCTCATTGCTCTTAATGAGCTCCAGATGAATACAGACGAATACGTGAACATTTTTGTCGAATTGAGAGGACTCGGTTTCGGAGGCAGGTATACTACTGGAATCGAATACGGTAATGGTTAATTTTTTTTCATTAATAAACAAGCCAGTTGAAATTTTGCAAATTCTCTCCGTTAAGATATTTCAATAAGAATGCAAAACTATAAAAGATTTTGATATTTTTCAGAATCTACTGCAATCTTATTCAACCTTGCAGAATCATGTAAAAATAAGTTTTGCAATTTCTGATTCCAACTTGAAACTTCAGAAATCCATATAGATAATTTTCTCAAAATTTTATACCAAATATTTATGCTTTTTATAATTTTGTTATACTTTTATAGTTAAGTATTTAAGATTTAGATGCTCTCTCTGGAACTGTTCCAATGTGGTTTCTCGCACCTCAATATGAGCAGGATGGAAGAGATAGTGATGCCAAGAATGGAGCCAGAAACACCTTTGTTCTCGATTTGCAAACAGTTGTGGCCACCGCCAGCAAATCATTTGCAGAAGGTGTGATGTCCAGAGCTCAATCGTGGCCATTCTACTGTGAGAACTGCTCAGATACGTATTACAACGTTTCGACTTATGCCAAATATCTTCACGACTCCTTCTACCTTTATGCACTGGCTTTGAACAGAACACTGACTTCAGAAAACGACACCGAAGCACTTTCTAAAGGAACAGAGATTGTTCAGAATACCCAGGGAAGTTTTAGAGGAATTACTAGAGATGTGAACATAGGCAAAAATGGCAACAGAGATGCAGTTATCTTCTTTACTGGATTGAGAGCGGATTTCACAAGTCAAGTTTTTATAACGATTCGATTCGCTGATAACGTCCCAACAGCTTATATAAACTACACAGACCCAGCAACTACAGTATGGGAGATGAGAGGAGGAAAGGCCCCCTTGGATGTCCCGCTCTGTGGATTCGAAGGAAATACATGTCCGATCAATTTCTGGGAAGTTTATGCTGCTTACGTTATCGCTGCAATAGTATTAGTCGTGTTGTTGATTGCTGCCATCATTGGTTATGCCCTATAGTAAGTTTCAGTCGCATTTATCCTCAGCAGTCCTCTGCAATTCGAGAAAATGCTTTTAATCATCTCAGTTCTGATATTTATGTCTAACCCATTTTCAAGCAATATCATGATTCATACAATCCTAATTATGATAACATGATCTGTTTCTAATTTTAGCTACCGAAGACAGCAAATCAAGAAGCTAAATGAGCTCTGGAAGATCGCCTTCATCGAACTTGACAAACCCCATAAAAGTAAAACTGGATTCCACAGTGAACGCTCACTTCAATCGAAGCACTCGAATTCAACGAAGATGACTCTCGAGAGCATGTCGGAATCCAAGAATTACAACTACTTTTACTTCCGACATGAACCTGTAGCAGCACGAAAGTTCCAGACCAAAATGGTCCTCCAAGAGAAAGATCACGAAGAACTCCGAAAGGTTTTTAGAAAATCTTCGGAACACTAATCAAAAGAGTTTAGATGACCCAGATGGACTCTGACAACTGCAACCGCTTCATCGGATTATGCTTGGATGGTCCTCACGTTTTTGCTATCTGGAAGTACTGTAGTCGAGGGTCATTGAAAGACGTCATCGCAAAGGGATCCTACAACATGGACGCCTTCTTCGTCCTCTCCATCATGAGGGACATCTCCGACGGACTCAGCTACATCCACTCCCAGAACTTCCTTCAATTCCACGGCCGTCTGACCTCGAGAAACTGTGTGGTGGATGACAGATGGGTTGTCAAGTTGAGTGACTTCGGATGTGACAAATTCTATGCCAACGAGAAGAAACGAAGAATGGGTGTGGATCTGTCTTTATATAACAATACATGCATTCATTTCAGATTATCTGTGGATGGCTCCAGAATTGATGAGAGCCGCTTTCTCTGTAGGGACCAAGGCTGGGGATGTGTACAGCTTGGCAATCATCTCCAGTGAAGTTCTCACAAGGAAATCTCCTTTTGACTATGAAAACCGAGCGGCTGGTGTGGATGGTACTTTTCAATTGACTGTTCTAATAACTTTCATTCCTATCCTTTTTAGAATTGCTTTACTTGATCAAGAAGGGAGGAGTAGCTCCAATCAGACCAAACCTGAACGATATCGATATCCCTGATCTGAACCCAGCTGTCCTTCATCTGATTCGAGACTGCTGGCAGGAGGACCCTGATAACCGACCGACCATCAACCAAGTCAAGACCCTGATGAGGTCTATGAGTGGAAAGAACCAGAATCTGATGGACCATATCTTCAGTATGGTTGAGCAGTACGCGGACAACCTGGCTGACGAAATCGCCGAAAGAACCAAGGAACTCGTCGAAGAGAAGAAAAGAAGTGATGTCTTGCTTTACAGAATGCTCCCAAAGTTTGTTTCGCTGGTCGATTCATTTAGTAATGGTTGTTTCAGACAAGTGGCTGACAATCTCAAAGTAGGAAAATCAGTGGAACCAGAGAACTTCGAGTGTGTGACTGTGTTCTTCTCCGACGTAGTCCAGTTCACCAATCTCGCAAGCAAATGCAGTCCTCTCCAAGTCGTCAGTCTGCTCAACGATCTGTACTCCCTGTTCGACGGCTGCATCGAATCCTACGATGTCTACAAGGTGGAGACCATCGGAGACGGCTACATGTGTGTCTCCGGTCTGCCTCATCGGAATGGAAACGAACACGCCAAGGAGATTGCCAATCTGTCTTTGGTTCTGGTAGAAGCAATCAAGTCCTTCAGAATCCCTCACTTGCCCTCTGAAAGAGTAAATATCAGAGTCGGGGCTCACACCGGACCTTGTACAGCCGGGGTCGTCGGGTTGACGATGCCTAGATACTGTCTCTTCGGAGACACAGTCAACATAGCCAGCAGAATGGAGAGCAACGGCAAACGTGAGTTGAATATTTATCCCGGAATTTCAAATTAATTCGATCTTTGCAGCCGGAAAGATTCACATTTCTCCGGAATTGAATAACTTCCTACATATGTTGGGAGGGTTCATTACTGAAGCCAGAGGAGAAGTGATCATCAAAGGCAAGGGTGTGATGGAGACCTTCTGGCTCGTCTCCAGAATCGACAATGGTTTCGCTAGTGGGAGAACGGACCGTATAGAAGCGGATTCTGACCACATGTTCTTCGAGAGAACAGATAAGAATCGAATGACCAACACGAGCTCCATGTACAAGGATTTCATTGACAAAACAGCTGTCGAAGAATTCTAATCTGTAATTATGACTTACCACAACTCAGTTATTTGGAATTCATATTATTTGGACTCAAGTACACCGAAATATGAAGTAGAAGTTAGTGATTATATAACCTATGTAAAAGAAGCATTACTATATATTTGGACTTGATATAAACTTTGTGTACTTGAAGTAATAATACTTTTATTTTTATAGAAAACTAATCGCTGCTTAATGAGCAAAGAGAAGAATTCCACAGTAATCTCCATAAGCTTCTGGAAGAGTATGATGCCGGTTTGATAAGCGTAATAAACAGATTAAAATGGAATTGGGATAGAAAAAGGACGAAAAGGACTTCGTGGAAAAATAGATTATCAGTTGTAAATGAAACCTTAAGAATACCAGATGACTTTGTTGATACAAGAAATTACTTCTTGAAAACACTTTCCTCCAAAATGATAAAGTAGAAATTATTTTCACCAAACTTGATTTACAAAAAAGTACCGTTGGATATATGCATAATTACTCGAATTAAAGTTGACATTAATCAGCGCTTGATCCAACATAATTCTAGTCATTAGTATTGTAGGGAAAAGGCTGGGATCCGTGATGAAAGTTCCCTGTATCAGTGTGAAATTTGAAATCTGGAGATTCCTCTTGTACCCGCGAGTTCTAACCGTGTTTCATTCCCTTCATGGCAGTTGCAAACAAGAGACAGCCCCAGTCTAACCAAGGCGGACTCGGACTGACTTTCACTCTTATTTTGGTTCTGGAATGGGTGTCTTGAAATACAGACTGATTGGGCGGTGTCCTAGCGCTGTCGTGTGCGTCTGCAATTGGCTGAGTGGCATTCTTCGTCCTTGTACTACCATATGACAAGATTCCAGAATCACAGAAAGAAGACCATCATGTAGGATTTTTGCGATGGATGTAAACAGCCCAATCCGAGGATAATCCGATGAAACATAATCAGAACGAATATTAAGTGTATGGAAGAGAAGACCGTAAGTTCGTTTTAGGAATATTTTTGCTTTGTTAGATTTTTAATCCCAGTGATTAATATTTCCGACCTAGTGTTTTTGTACAATTGAGTACAAAAATAGAAAATTAAGAGGACGATTATCTATGACGAAGTTATAGATTTTCCGTGTTCTCGTGTTAGGACCACAGATTTCTTAGTGATTGGAATCATTTATTATTAAATTCATTTCTGATCGTTGTTACTTAGTTATTTCAATATATTTTACAATTTCTCCCATCTCCATACCTAGTAGTAATCATTCAAGTGCATTTTGACAGGGAAAACTCAATGTATGCCATTGTTATCATAGATTTATTTAGTTGCAAAATAATGAATGCTTTGCAGTAAAGCTCCATATATCAACTTGAGTCCAGTTAAAAATCACGTCTACTGACAAAACTTGATTAGCCGCTAGTGAATCCTGTCTGTCTGAATCAAGGGCTTAGGAAACACTCAAAGTATAAAATCATGAACCTAACCATGTTGGTCGTTCATTCTTGATCACTAATAAGTATTTGGTAAAATGATCAGTTGTTCAGAGCCCCTATAATTACCTTGTTGCAATTACGGCAATTGATAGATGCGAGAGATTTCCTTTAAAATCTTGATAAAGTACATTGTAGCTCATAGGTGGGAGGCAAATCTAGTGGTACTGATGTGAAAAGTGGTCCTTTTCGATTTCCGAATGTTCCATCGTAAAGGACGTTAAAAGTAAATTTCCATCTGTGATTTGAAAAAACCTTAATGGTTGGAAATAAAATCTGAATGGTGCTAACACGAAAACAATAAATCTACATCCCTATTTCGGGTGAACTGAGCCGTGAGCAGTCGTCATCACACCGAATTAGTGGTATTTAATTTCAAAGCTTTGGTTTCAAGGGAAAAAAGGAAACTCCGGCCAACCGGATTCGAACCAGTGACCTAAGGATGTCCGCGTAACTCTACAGTCCTCCGCTCTACCAACTGAGCTATGGCCGGGTGGGAGGCGGTTCATTATTGTTTTATGAATATTTATAAAATATTTCGTTTTCCATTGATGAAATTCGGTATTGTTATTTCGAAAATGTCTTTCTTCCCACTCTTCATAACAATGATTACCACCATTCGAAAATTAGTTTCGACAAAACTCAGTGGAATTTGGAAAACCTTTTATGTCGAAATACAAATAACTTTCAAATTTGTGGAAGGTGGAGCAATTAAAGTTGAACCCGGAGAGAATAAGTCTAAACATTTTATGCTAAACATGGGATATCTGTTTCTTGATTTAGGGTCTTAGTAAGGTCCAACCATCACTAAACAAAAATTATATTAAGATTCGTTGTTCATTAAAGTAGGCAAAATGTTTCTTGTATGAAAATCAACTTTTGTAGCTGTTCCCCATTTCTTCAATTAAACAATTTCAATGTATTATTTTGTCAATGGATGTAAAGTTCAAATTTTAAATATAAAGTGGCAATCAACAAATATGTCAATTTTTATATATTTTATTTCGAATTTTATTTTATACTATCATTCGACCTTTCAAAAGATCTTTTACTAAGAATAAGAGGAGGAGTTTGGGCGATTTCATACCTAAAAACGTGCAAACTGAATATTTCGAAACAGTTAAAGATAATAAAACGATTAAGTCATTCGAGCGTTGCACGAATTTCATCTTTAAAAATGATAAAAATACCATCGAATAAATGAGATTTAGTTGTTGATAATTTAAATATATATTATTGTTAAATATGATTAAATGGAATGAAGTATAAAACACTAGTACTTTTACTCATAAATTTCACCTCGATGGACCTTGATGATTGCCATATGAGATTGGAGCTTGAAGAACTCTTCCTTTGATCCACCTCTTGTCGGATGATGCATAAGGCAAAGGTTTTTGTAAGCGGAGTTGATGACACTCACATCGGCTTTATGATGAACTCTTAGGTACCGTATGCATTCTCTACTGCCACTTCTTTTGGTAAGGAAAAGATTTCTGTCGTGAGTATACCAGATAGTATTTCAGCTGTTATACTGCCAGTGATTCCACCGGCAATTCCTCCAACAACTGCACCAACTGGTCCGATCATCGCACCTACTGCTATGCCGGCACTTGCACCAGCGAACCCACCTGCGACAGCTATTGTTGTGTCGACAATACTCTTTGCAACTCTTTTCCCGCTTATTTCTCCTTTATACCACTTATAAATATTACGAAGAGCTTCATTGTCAGATAAATAGCTGTTAATCCATAGGTAGCGCGTCTTCCAAGACCTACAAGAGCATCACTAAGAGGTCCAAAGGCCCTGGGCAAAAGTGACCAGGAATTAGGAATACATGAGGTATTATGGATGCATATTGAGCACTCCATTCACCGATGTAGACTATAATCTGCTTCTGAGATTCCGGAGGTAAAGAACACCAGAACTTTGTCAGTCCGATGCCAGCACCAGTTAAGACTCCTCTGTTGTCTTCTGCCCACTTTTCTAAGTCAGCTCCAGTTTTACTGAGGTCGATATATTTTGCCAGCTTCAAATTGTTTAGTGCAAATTGTTCGTCATCTTCTTCTGTAATGTTTTTTAATATTTCATCACAATAATCTTTGAAATCCTGTAAATTTCTTTGCAAAAGTGCATATAATCAAGAAAACTTACTTTTGGAGAATCCAAAAGAATCCCTAACATTTCGAGATCGTTCTCTTTGCCACTAGAGTGAGCTAGATGATAGAGTAAACGCGTCTTTTTTTCTACTTCTTCATTGTACAGCTCACAAATTCTTGGAATAACTGCTTTGTTTTCCATCTTGACAGAGAATGACTATATCATCAGTCGTGAATCTCGAATATACGAACTTGTGAGTATTTAAAGTAAAAATAAGTGTAGTTGATAGCACAATTCATCCTATTTTGAGGTCTTATCAATATTGATAATGAAATAGAATTTACTGCAGTTGTAGGGTATTTTCCGCAAAATATTTATTTGAAATCAGTTTTATATCCCGATTTTTTTTGCTTTATTATTGTTAAAACTTGTAAACTAATAAAGTTAAAGACATGATTTGACATCTAAGAATACTCAATCTTCTTTGTTTTTCAGCAGTGTTGGTTATCTAAGAATAGTCAAAGTTCATTAAAGAACTAGGACATTGACATAAACATCTGGTGAATCATGTTCTTAAAATTGATAAAGGTAGTAACAAATCGATAAAATTTTGTTGTTGACAATTTTGAAAAATTTTTATTAACACAAACTTTCAAATTTGATGAAATGAAAACATTAGTATTACGGTTTATAGATCTTATCATGACGGTCTTTTATATATCTAAAGGTTGCTGAATTTTTTCCTTGATCCACTCTTGTTCGAATGACATTCAAAGAAGATTTTTATCTTTTATATCTTTGTTATTGGTCATATGAGATTCCGAGGTAGATTTATGGAATCTTCGGAGATACATTCTTCGGCAAGTTGAAAATCTTCCTTGTGAACATATCGGACAACGTTTCAGCCATCATACTGCCAGCGATGCCGCCGACAATGCTTCCTACGACTATACCAACTAGACCGAATTCTGAACCTACTGTTGCACACGTTGTTCCGCAAAAATAAGCACCTGCGAGAGTTAATCCATCATCGATGATATTCTTCGTAACTCGTTTTCCACTTAGTTTCCCTTTGTACCATATGTAGATACTACGGAAAGTTCCATACGCTAGATAAATGACCGCTAAGCCATACAGAGAGTTTACGTCAAGGCCCACAAAGGCCTTAATAAAATATCCGAAGGCACTTGGTAAAAGTGGCCAAGAGCCAGCGATCTCAAAAGACATTATAGATGCATATTGAGCATTCCATTCACCGATGTAGACTATAATCTGCTTCTGAGATTCCGGAGGTAGAGAGCACCAGAACTTCGCTACTCCAATGTCAACACCAGTTAAGGCTCCTCTGTTGTCTTCCGCCCACTTTGCCAGTTCAGCCCCAGTTTTACTGAGGTCGATATACTTCGCAAGTTGTAAATTATTCCTTGCAAATTGATCATTTTCCTTTTCTTTATTCTTGGAGATGATGTAATTGCAATAATCCTTGAAATCCTACAAATTTATTTTTGGCATTTATGTGATTATAAAATCTTACTTTTGAAGATTCCAGAAGTAATTCTAGCATCTTGAAATCTCCATCTGTCATGCCGGAGTTGGAAAGATGATTCAGTAGACATATGTTTTTTTCAACCTCATTTTTGTACAATTTACAAATTTCTTCAATAACGTGGTTCTCAGTCATGTTGGGAGTCAAAATATATCAATAATTGTGGAGTTCTTTTATATTTATTCGTCTTTGATGAAAGGAGTGAGTGTAGTTGATAATAACACTATCATTCACGTGAAGTTTGCATCAAAGAAGAACATTAAACCTGCATGGATTAAAAACACATTGACAAAGTGTTCGAAAATGAGCAAAAACATACCGTATTTGCTCTAATAGAGACACATGTGCCACAATTTTCCAATTGATCTGTTAGGATGCACCACTACTAGAGCAAATACGGTAATAATCTTAATATTAATCATTATTTGCTGAATTTGACAATGATATTTTATGCCTATTCCTATTCCCGGAAAAACTAACTTTGCGGTGATTTCGTTTAATATTAGAATATTAATAGTTATTCTGAATAGTTTGCTTTAATCACGATATATACACAAAAAAGTATAACTGTTGGCACAGTAACAAATGTAAATCGTCATTATTTCGTCACAAGTTTCAAATATTCATGAAAAATGTGACTATTATGTTACATTTCGCAATTGTTACAGAACCGAAAATTACTTTTTTATATGTAGAAATATACATATATAATCAATTTACCGAATAGTTAATGACCGAAAAAGATGTAAAAATCATATTTCCTCTTACGTCTCATCCTCAATGTTATGTAACTTACACATTTTCAAAGTTATATTTTCATCTATCTTTGTATTTCGATCTATATAGAATATAATGAACCAATTATATTAACTATTTTTCCTTCTAAGTTATCATTCCCAAAAATGAAGAACAATCATATTTGAAAAACATTAATCCTAAATTGATTTGTTCATATTTTTGACCATCTTACAAAATGAATCACCATAATGCTAAACAGGTGTTTCATAAAAAGAATGAATTTGAGTTTATTCCTTGTATTTCCCGTGTTTTTCATTAGCATCGGATCAGTTTTTTCTGCTTTTTCATGTCGACATTACTTTTATTTTTTAAATTATTTACTTTGTATCATATAATATTAATTCGTCATGTTGAATCTCGTAGATCGTTCGGACCAACTTTTGACACAAGATCACCAAAATTTGACGAAAAAGAAAAATATATTCCTCATCATAAATTTGTTGAATCTGTCGATTACGATTTTCTTCAAAAAAAGTTAATCACAGAAAAACCAATTGAAATCGGAATTAAGATTACTGTAGAAGACGAAGAAAAAGTTACAGAAAATAATCTTAGAACGAAAATTGGTGATAGAGGTTCTACAACGAAAACCAATGAAATAAGTCCTACAAGGAATACTATTAAGGTCACTGAAATATTTTTCCGATCGACTGAAATTTCCAAAAAAGCGACAAATACCGTAATTTCCAACTTTCAGTCAATCAATATTCAAAATCCAAAAACTGAAAAGAAAAATAATTCATTTTTGCTCATGTAAAAATTACCTCAACTAACTTTTTTAATATTTCGAAATTTCAGAATAATCATAATCTTCGTCATTTTTGTAACAATTACTACTTTTATTACAATTATTGTCAAAAAATGGTAAATTTACAATTTGTTAAAATTAACAGTAAATTTAATTTTAGTTTTACTCCTCGTGGAATCTACAATCTTCCAAAAAATGACTTAAATTCACAGAAATTTAATAGTTATCTGAATTCCTTGAGTACTGAAGTAGAATCCATAGAAATGCATCTGAAGATCAATAACGATGATTTTTATGAAAATCAAAGTCAAAAAACTCAACTTTGGTAAAAAAAAAAACTCAACTTTGATAAAAAAAAAAACTCAATTTTTTTAAGTTTCTTATTGACTGTTTCATTAACTATCTTCATCAATAGATTTTTTTGAATAAATTATGGAAATTTATTTTTATTTAAAAACTTTTATTTTTTTATTTTTCAAAATGGAAATTTTTGGTCCAACAACATCGAAAATCTAAGACTTGATGGAAAAATTAATTTTCTGATTACTGTAGAAATGAAAAACACAGAGTTGAGTAAAATGTATCTAAAGTAAATTTTGATTGTTAATTAATTATTTAAATATTTATTATTATTTATTTATTTAATTATTTTCAGTCCGATCTTTAGTGCTGATGGACATATTTAATTTACTGTTGAATTCATTCTTCAGAAGTGTACTACCATCAATCTGTTTTTTCTAGACTCAAGGAGAACTTCCAGTGAAGATTCCACTTCCTCCAAGATAGCCGCTGTTCTTTCCGGATCCACCCACTCCAAGGTAAATATTCTCAATATGGCTCTGTATTTGCTCAAATAATCCGAAACAAACATCAGTTCCGAACTATTGCAGTCGGTGATTCAAAGAATTCCTGATGACGCGAAAGAGGTACGTTGATGGACACGTCGATGAAACTGATCCTACTTTTTAGTCACTTCCACAATTTTCCCTCGATACAATAAACATTAAAACGATCGAATACGAAGCTGGAAATTTTGATGATAGAGCTACTGTCAAGTACACTGTAACTCCAAATGGAAGAGTTTATGAATTTTTCACGAAGGAAGGATCTGTATCCATCTTGAATTCAGTAAAAACCACTTTTTTGGACATCACTTAAGGTATATTGATATATTCATTTCGATATACAACATCCACTTGAGTATTTTGAGTGTTTTAAATTAACAAAAATTACAAAAATTGAAAGAATAAGTGAGAAAAATGAAAAATTAAAAACATAACCTTGAACTTGAACTTTTAGAGACAGACAAGTCCGCATTCGTGGCGAGAGAAATGGAAAAATTTGCCACGACGTCAGCCAGTCAAATCCAACAAGGCCTTTTATTTGTTATCCTTTTTGATCCACGATGAGCCTAAAACGGAAAATCTTTGAATTTAAACGGCTTTTTAGACATCAGTAAGTGACTTTTTCACATATTCCCATCCGATCTTATCTGAAAATAATTCAGGACAGTTCAATTTATCACTTTTGCTATTGGAATTTTGTGCTTGATCTTCTTGATTGCTTCTTATGGAGATTCGCCAGAGGTTTGTTGTCGATTTTTAGAAGTAATCCATATATGAATGTCTTTAGGAACGAGAAGGAGAACATTTTGCTCATGTCAGAGATATCAAAGTACGACAACTAGTAGGACGAAACGTCGATAATGGAGAACTTCCTGGATCTGAGGACCCAGATGTCATTCTGAAGGACACCTTGGGCAACTTCGAGCCTCCAGAAGAGATTGACCATGGCACACCTGGTAAGTGGTTTTTATCGATTTTCCATATATGGATCTGTTAATTGAATTTCACTATGAACCTTAAATTTCATTTTCCACATAAACCCATATATTAGGACCCATTACGACCTTAAAATTTTGCTTTTCATATATAAGTTCATATTTAAATGTTCCTATAATTGTTGAATTTCGTTTTCCACATAAACCCATATATTAGGACCCATTACGACCTTAAAATTTTGTTTTTCATATATAAACTTTTATATAGAACCCTGTTACAACTTAAATTTTGCTTTTTATATATGAATATTTTTCCAGGTGAATTGGGCAAACCTGTGAACATAGACTCAACTCTTCCAGAAGTCAAGAAAGCGTTCAACGAATTCGGATTCAATACCTATGTCTCTGATATGATCTCTATGAACAGAAGTCTTCCTGATGTCCGGATGGAGGAATGCAAGTACTGGCATTATCCAGAAGACTTGCCGACAGCTTCCGTTGTCATTGCTTTCCACAATGAAGGATGGTCTCCGTTGTTGAGAACTGTTCACTCAGTTTTGCTCCGAAGTGATCCACGGTACTTGAAGGAAGTCATCCTAGTCGACGATTTCAGCGAAAAAGAACATCTGAAAGAAAAACTGGAGAATTATATTGAGCAATTCAACGGCAAAGTGAGGTTGATCAGGAACAAAGAAAGAGAAGGACTCATTCGAACAAGAACAAACGGCGCTATAGCTGCTACCAGTGATGTAGTCATTTTCTTGGATGCTCATTGTGAAGTCAACCGGAACTGGTTGATCCCTTTGCTTGCTCCGATTCGTAGAAACAGGTGAAATTTTATATAAATTACTTTTAATTTTAGACAATAATAATTTTTCAGAAAAGTAATGACAGTTCCTGTCATCGATGGCATCGACATGACTACTTGGGAATACAGAAGAGTCTACGGAGCTGCTGATGTTCATTTCCGTGGAATTTTCGAATGGGGACTGCTTTACAAAGAAACTGGAATTTCCAAAAAAGAGAAATTAGCGAGGAAACACCCAAGTCAGCCTTTCAGGTCTCCTACTCATGCAGGAGGATTGTTCGCGATCGACAAAGAATGGTTCAAGGAAATCGGGTACTATGATCCTGGACTTCAAATCTGGGGTGGAGAGCAATATGAACTGTCTTTCAAAATCTGGATGTGCGGGGGTGGTATTTTGTTTGTTCCTTGTTCTCATGTCGGACACGTCTACAGAAATCACATGCCCTATGGATTCGGCAAGTTGAGTGGAAAACCAGTTATCTCAACGGTTGGTGATTTTGGAAGTAAATTTGCAATTATTAAGTTGTTTCAGAACATGATGAGAGTTGTGAAAACTTGGATGGACGAATATGAGAAGTACTATTACATTAGAGAACCTCAGGCACGATTGAGACAACCTGGAGATATTTCAGAACAGTTGGCTCTTCGACAGAAACTTCAATGTAAATCGTTTGACTGGTATATGAAAGAAGTCGCCTATGACGTTGTTGAAAGTTTTCCCCTTCTTCCTGAAAATGATGTATGGGGAGAAGCAAGGAATCCTAAAACTGGCAAATGTCTAGATACAATGGGACGACCGATTCCAGGAACAGTAGGTGCTACTCCTTGTCATGGCTATGGTGGTAACCAGTTGCTTAGAATAAATATCAAAGGTCAACTTGCTCAAGGAGAATGGTGCATCACTCCTAGTGGAATTCACTTCAGAACAGGTCATTGCAGAAAGGGTTCTGTTGATGGACCGTGGCAATATAACCATGAAACTAAGCAAATCATGAATATTAATGAAAATACTTGTATTACTGCGGATGAAGACCCAGGTTCTGGAGAAGCGAAATTAAAAACGTGTGATGAAGACGATGAATATCAGAAGTGGGTCTGGAAGGAACACTATTCCAATTGAAATATGAGTTGTTTATTTCTCGTCGCCGAAGAGGCAATGTCGTTGGGTCAATACGGGATTTTATAGATATTTTTGGTATTATATTTATTAAAAATAAGTATTGAATCTAGTAAGGGATATCTGTGATAAATTTAATGGGCTTACTGTAATTGATAAATGAGTTGAACAATTTGGAACGAGAATTATCAAGCGTTATCTTTGTGATATTGATGACGAATTTCGATATGTTTATAATTGTCTTTAGTTCGATTATATGATATAACTTACAACTACTGACAAAAGTTACTAATTCTACACATGAAGCAACCCACATTTATTTTATATTCATTGTATATTTCCATTGTAATTCAATTTTACCGGTCCTCGACATTGTGGTTATTTCAAGCGACACATTATGATTTATTTAATTTCTACGCAATAAAGCACTGAATATTGTTTAATAAATTAAGAATTACCATCATGACAACGGAAACCATGGCGTTAAATTGTAAGATGAGCGGAATTTTATCAAAACATACATGTTTACATTGGAATTGTTTTGTGGTTTTTATAATTAGTATTAGAAGAATAACATGTTTGAGAAACTACATTCATTGAGATTTCGAGTTTCCTTGAGTGCTTTGAATCAAATTCAAAGAAATTTTTTCAAAAAACTAAGGATTATGACTCTAAAAATCTGTTTTTCCTCTAACACAAGGTCTGTAATCTTTTAAAAGTTAAAGTTGTAGAGTTTGAAGTGAGAGCCATCTTATTGACAATTTCTTTTTATTATTATTCATTTCTTAGGTGGCTATTGGTGGAAGGGGTTGATCCCTGAACCAATACGTTGTTGTAGGTGCTTTTTGATTTTGGATTTCTGCTGGATTGTGTTGTAATCCTTGTCTATGGTTTCTTGTCTGATTTTGTGATCCTTTGGCAGAAAGTCAACCCTCCTCCTTTTGCAGCTGGACTTGGGACCGTTCATGGCGGAGTTTTTATTGACAATTACTGATCGCTACAGGATATAACAATAGACAAAGTGACAATTCATCTCTTATTAAAATTGTCTTCAAACTTGTAATTCATATTTAAAATTGAAAAATTTAAATTCATCAATTTTATTTGATTATTACTCCATGAATTTTGTCTTTATTAATTCATCCATAATTTTCGTTTACAAACTCCCTAATTTCCATAACTTTCGCATGATTTCAGTTTCAAAAAAGACCGCTGCAAAGTCAAATTGTTATTAAACAATTTTCCAAGTTACCTTTCATGTAATTTCGCCATAATTGGATATGTCAAATCTAATTCCCCAGGGGCGTGGTCTTATGTAACAACTGAGTTCTCTCATCTAAGGAATATCTCGCCTTGCATGTATGGCCGTGTTTGAATTGTGATTATAAATCTTTAATTGATACAGTATGCTTCATAGATGAAAAGTTTAATATTACGTGCGAAAATTTTCAGATTTCACCTGTTTCTCGTTCATTGCATCTTAACGTCGAGAAAACTTGAAAAAAAAACTTTTCAAAGTCGTTAAAACTCGAAATTACTTTATTTTTTGACAAATTACTTTCATTACATCGAATTGCTTCGTTTTTATATTATTGTCAATAACTTTATACTTCAATTTTCTCCGAAATTGAATGTATTCCGTCGTTGGAGCTGTAACTCCTTACAGTACCATGGAAAAAGAAGAAACCACCGGATGCGGATTCTTCTGCAGGGTGAGTCGATTTGCATTCCGAATTACAATACTAATTTTTCGAAAAATATAAACAATTTTCGCTTCATTGAGATCTAGAATAATAATTAACGAGAAAAATACTATTTTTTTTAAATTCAGAAAATAAGGAAAATTAAACACAACTTTCAAAAACAAAGGTCGTATTTTAGTGACGGAAAAGAATTATTAAATTAGAGAAGCAGGAAACTCAATTAATTACTCAAAAGGTAAAATAGATTACTGTATATTAAAGTTAGTCGACCTTCGTAGCTTATGTTATCTTTGGAGAGCATTAAGGATGTTTTTCTTAAAAGTTAACCACATGGTATGCGAAAATTATCGTTCAAATTCGAGGATCTCACGAAAAAATGGATTATAGGCAATCTGTGCCTCATATTATCAAAATTCATGAATTTAGGTAGGATTTTTGAAGTAAAAAAATCCATAAATGTTGCTTCAACACAAAGATTCCAGATTTCGATCTAGAACTTTGACCTTTAACTTCAACTTTGAATTCTGTGCTTCATATTATTAAAATTCGAACTCAAAGTTCAGAATCAAAATTTGAATTTTCCATGCTAAGAAACATCTATGAATTTTTCCATTTCGAAAATCTGTTTCATCTCAATTGATATTTGAAACTTAGCTAGATTTTTCCAATTCAAACATGACTCATAAGTTGCATGTTAGCGCGAAAAATTCTAATTTTAGCTTTAAACTCTGACTTTTAACTTTGATAAAACACAACATTGTGCTTCATAGTATCAAAGTTGACGGAATTTGAGGTCGAGATTCGAAGTTCAAGTTGACAGTCAGTGTTTTGTATTGTCAAAGTTGAGGATCAGAGTTTAAAGCTAAAATTTTGACTTTTCGTGTTAAAACACAATTTATAAGCCATGTTTGAATTAGAAAAATCTAGCTAAGTTTCAGCTATCAATTAAGATGAAACAGATTTTCGAAATGGAAAAATTCATAGATGTTTCTTAACATGGAAAATTCAAATTTTGATTCCGAACTTTGAGTTCGAATTTTAATAATATGAAGCACAGAATTCAAAGTTGAAGTTAAAGGTCAAAGTTCTAGATCGAAATCTGGAATCTTTGTGTTGAAGCAACATTTATGAATTTTTTTATTTCAAAAATCTTACTTAAATTCATGAATTTTGATATTTGAGTTTTCGATTCAAAACATAATTCTCAAATCGTGTCTTTGAACGGAAATTCCAAATTTTTAAAATCATTTTTTAACGCGAAAATTTTAATTTTCGAATTCTGTCAACTTTGATAATACAGAATATTTGTCTTTTGAAATAAATTGTATATCATTTTAAAACTTAAAATAAGCATTAAAAATCTATTTCATTTTTGTCGAATGTTTTTCTAAAACGAAAAAAACAGATAAATGATAAAATTTCATGTTAAAAATTGAGAAAAATACTTTTTACGTTTTCTTCAAAGTTCGGAGACGTTCATTTTCTTGTTTAATTTAGTCAATTTTAAAAATTCGTTTTAATAATTAGGTATGTTTTTTCGCAAATTACAGGTGTCTAATTAGTTTTTTCGAGAAAGTAATCAGAAACATAAAAAATGAAATTCTGCATTTAGAGATTTTCTAAGTTATCTTGCTTCAGAGAATCCTTACACAAAAACGAAAAAATCTGAATGAGGATTTTAAAATGTTAAAAATGATATATACGTTTTTAAAGGACCGGATTTTTTGAAATTTATTTGTTAAATAAAATTTTTTTATTTTTAGGCCAAGTTTCTTCGACTTCCGTGTTTTCTAATGTTCTGTTGATTTATCTTCACTCTATCATTTACCTTTTTTCAGTTTTCTATTATATATCATTAAGAAAATTTTCCAATTTTTTAACCTATTCATTATGTTACAAAAAATTCATAAGTAATCATCTCACGAGGAAAGTGTAATTTCCCACAAAGCTGTACATTTAATTACTTTTTAGTTCAAACTACGAATAAATCACGGGACAATAATCCTTTTTTAAAAATTTCGTATGACGTAAAATACATTGTTTTCGATTTTAAAAAATAAAAAAAGCACAAGATTTCAATTTAATCCTACAGTAATCTTCTGATTTTCAGCCTTGGTGGTGTTATGCCCGTCCAATCGACGTTGCTCTGGTCATTGATCTGCTTGATCTTCAAGCTATTGAAGTTAACCCAAAGTCCGGAAAACAGACTAATCACAAATTTCCTCCTGCAGGTAAGTAAATTCGAAATTTTGTCTTCAATTAATACAATAATTATAATTTTCATATGACTATTTTTTATATTCATCAAACTTGTATTATTAAAAAATTAATAATACTTTATTTCCGCCAAATGAGCAGACGTTAGATAATTGTTCGGAAAATTGTGTTTGATTCATTTCGAACTCAAACTTGGGCAATTAAGTGTTAGATCGTGGTTAGGGGTTCCTGGTCCATGTGTAGAGAAGAAAGGTACAAAATTGGTTTATTAAACCGAAGACGGAATATACAACACAACTCCGATAAATTATTGTGTAATTTATTTAAAAGCGGTTGTCTGCAAGGATCGATCGTCAAGAGGAACAGGATCGTCAAGTTGATTGGATTAAGTCAAAAATTCGCATAATATATAGTAACGATGAATGATTACATATGGAAGTTTGTTTTTCGATATCTATATCGGCACGTGTTAATGAATAAGTTGAAAAACAAACTTCCATTTGCAATCATTCATCGTTACTATATATTATGAATTTTCGACTTCATCTGATAAACTTGGCGATCCCGTTCCTCTTGATGGTTGATCCTTACAGACAATTGCTTTTAATTTCCCACTAGCGCATTATTGTAATTCTTTCGTTATTCCTCAAGGCATTTCCCTTCAGGACCAATATTATGTGGCTTCCACTCAAATGAATAGTGCACGATCCAACATTGAACATTACCATAAACACGTTATAAAATACAAACATAACTGTTCACGTCGAGACCAGAATAAAATAGGCACGTTTATTCGGATATTCCAAATGAATAAGATGAGGCTTGGGACACAGGAATCACTGAATAAATACTCTAAGTGGGATAAGTACTAGGAAACGCTTCCTTTCGCATATTACTCTGGGACGTGAATAATAACATGATAAATCTTTGTTAAAATTGTCAGCAGCCTTTCTGATCGATGTCATTATCGCTGTTCCGATCAATAATGTTAAATATAAAAAGTAGAAAAAATTAATTTCTGACTAAAAAGAATTTCAACTATTCTCGATTCTAAAGAGAAAATATAAAATAATAAACAACATAATCTCGATACGAAAAAATTCGTTTTTCGATGTTAATACTAAAATACTCCTGAAACGAAAAAGTAAAACATTTCTAAAAATTACAATCATCCTAAGGAAATTTTTTATTTTTCAGATGACTCGAATCTGAAGCTCTCTGTCGTCAATATTCTGAATTATCTTCGATCCAAAATTATTGGAGATGTCAAGTGGGTCGTTTTTGCCGGAGATCTTACTCAAAATCAGCAGATTCAATTAAATTCGGCGGTTTCGGATATGGGTTTCGAATCTGTGTACTTCATAGACAAGTTCGAAGGTCTTCAAGTTTACTTACTTACTCAACTTTACATGAATTACTCCCCCTATGAGAACGTCGCGGTCATCCTTGATCGTGACACTTACGTCATTGGGATTTTGTGGAAGCAAGTCAACGGACAACTAGTCAGATGTCACGAGGGGAGAATCGACGGAACAGGCATCGAACATATGGTTACTGTAGATGACTTGAAACAACTTCGGGACGATTTGTTGGGAGACAGATTCTGTGAAAATTTCATAATTGAAGCTGCAGGAAATCGATTAGTTTTGGAAAAATTTTTTGACTACAAAATTCACGAAACATTTTTAATGGTCGGATTAGGGTACCGGTCAGTGGCAATGGTACCGTATGCCAGTGACAATTACATGAAAGGGGCTGTTCTCAAAGCCAGAACCTGCGCCGGAGACACTTCATCCCCATCCGTGTATGTTTCGAAAGAATTCATCGACGAAAAAACCCTTCCAGAAACCACTTCTACCATCCCGCCATGTACTATTTTATGATTACTGTAATTTAGGAAGATTCTGTAAGCATATTTTTACCTACTAAAAGGGATACTGTATTTAGTGTGGAGTTATTTTTGAATAAAAATAAAAATAAAATTTCGATTTTTTATTAAATTTAAAATTGTTTAAAAATTTAAAATTATTTTAAAAATTTAAAATTATTTAAAAATTTAAAATTGTTTAAAAATTTAAAATTATTTTAAAAATTTAAAATTATTTTAAAAATTTGTATCATGGAAATAAAAATTTAAAATTCTGCAAAATCCAAAAGTCCCTGAGGGATTTTTAAGTTTCTAAATTCCGCAAAATATCCCGGAGAGAATTTTTAATTTTTTTGATACATGATTATTACTCTATTTTTGTAAATTAATTTTATATAAATTTTATTTTTTACAGAAAATTATTAAATTTAAAAAATTTTATTTTTAATTGAAAATTTTATTTTTAAAAATACTGTATTTGACAAATTACACTTTTGAATTAACTTTTATTTTTGGTCAATTTGGAAGAAAAAATAACAATAGCATTTCATCAACCCTGTCATCAACTTCTTCATCAACCCTGTCATCAACTTCTTTATCAACCCTGTCATCAACTTCTTCATCAAGGCTCTCATTAACGGATGAAAAACTTGCAGAAATTTTTAATAATACAGTAAAGATAATCGAAAATATAGGCTACATAAGATCAGAGATTGCACCAGGTGCTAATAATGATGTTAAAATTAGTAATTTTCTGTTGTTTCGAAATCACTGAAAAATAAAATATTTTTAGAAACTGATTTCGTCATTGATAATTCTTTATTCTATTTGTTAAAATTGTTAAGATTTATTTTGGAAGGAAATAAAAATAATAATCGCAATGTTTTGGAACACGGATAGTCAAAGAAAAATTGAAACGTTCATGTTCGTTGTTGCAGTTTCCTGTTGTGGTGAAAAACTTATATTCTTACTATATATAGCCTAGGATACACTATTCAAACACGATAATAACGATAAAAGAAGATATTCGAGGAGATTTTCCAGGATGTCAATTATAAAATCAGACTCAACGGAGCAACTGGATCAATGACTCGTTATTCCGACCTTTTATTGCACTGTTATCACGTCGACTGATTGGATGGTCTTTTAAGCAATCGTAAAACCTCAGACGGTTTAAACCCTATTATCAAGTCCTACAAAAAATCAAATCTTTTTTCGCAACCTGCAGCTTCCTTTAGATCGCTGATGATTGTGGGACTCTTTGTGACTGATCTCTTCCTACGGTTCTTCCGTTCTCTGCACTGAAGATTTTAGCATCATTTGTTTCTGAGAAGTTACACGTGAGTTTTCATATAAATTAATAATATATGAAGATCGAATTTCAGTGTGCTTCTGTACTTATGATTCTGACGACTCTAGCCGTCGCTTCTGCTGTTGCCATCTGGAGATATGTAAAGTAAGTGGTTTTACGTTAATTTCTAGAGGATTTTGATATATGAATTACTAATATTAAAAAAGATGATTAAAAATTAGTGTATTTATAACTATGAATTAGTTTCCGTCGATCAAAGTCCTTTTTTGTGATTTCCTCTCATCAAAGTACCTGTTTATTGGTCTTCATCCATTCTAGGTCACGAAAGAACAAGAAAAAGGCCAACAAATCGGCTGTCAACCTCAGCAAATACAGCTATACCGGGTCCTTTCCTGATCTCCACGAAACCACCCAGAACTTTTGCAAAACAGAATCCTGTGTGGAGGCAATCGAATTCCATTCTGTATCTTTGAATCTGTCGACGGAGACGAAGAATTCTGAGAGCAATTATCACACCATAAAGAATGACAAACGTCACTAACGGTACTTTGGACTATGAATTGAAATCTGTTGATTTACTAACCTTGTTGATGTGATTGGTTTGAGTGTATGTATCAGAATACAGTGAATATTTACAAGACTTGGATTCAGTGGGGTATAGGATATTTCGTGTGAACTCTAGGGACTACATCAAAAAAGAATTTTTCTGTTTGTCAGAATTTCGTCGATCAATGTCGTCATGTCTTTGTTCTTTTTGACAAATAACATTGATTCCAAATTAGTTCTTTCTTTAACGAAGTTAATTTTTATGTAGACGCATTTGGTTTTCTTCTACAATGCGGATTCTTTTCAATTTTATAATTATTTTACTTTCCATTCACTATGCTGATTTCCAAATAGATCCAACTCAGATTGTTGGGGGGATCTTGTCAGCAGTTATGCCCCATCAGACAGGTCCCCCTATGCCTGGTTTTGGTCCGGATCCTGGATGGGGAGGACATAGACCGCATCGTAAGCATCGTCACCGACATCGACATCGACATCATCATCGACATCATAATAGACATAGATTTGATGATTATGAAGATTTCGGTCCTGGTGGCGTGGGTCCTATGGGACCAGTACCGATGGGAGGATGGCAAGGACCTGTGCCTCGAGGCCCTGGACCTCAGGGTGGCTGGCAAGGACCTGTGCCTCGAGGTCCTGGACCCCAGAGTGGCTGGCAAGGGCCTGGACCCCAACAACAAGGTCCTAATGGAAATCAGTTCAACCAAATACGTGAGTTTTTAAATTATTAAAATATCATTGATTGTAAAACAATCATTTCAGCATCTCCAAATCAAATGCAACCTAGTCAAAGAGCTCCTCCTCCGTCCAATATCCCGACAGATGTAGACACCACTGGAGCTAGAACTTTCGCCAGAAACAATCCAGCACCCCCTCCAGCCCCTGTTCCACCACCAGCTCCTCCTCCTCCACCACCCCCTCCGGCTCCCCCTGCTCTGCCTCCTGGAGGACTTTTCGGGGATCCGAACAACAAACCTGCAAATTTACGAGGTGCTCCTGGACGAAAATAATTTTTTGAAAAATAAAAAATAAAACTTGTATTGAAATTAAAAAACTGTCTACAACGTCATTTGACAAAGAACTAATTTGTTCTTGTTATCTCCTGATCGATAATCAATTCGAAATAGTGCCCAATCAAGGTCAAATTGACCTGTTTGATTTTCAGATCCATTTTAACTAAAAATTTTTGTTTTTCATTTTTTAACGATCAAAGTAAAAACACGAGCATGTTTACAATTTTTTGTTGATGGAAACAAAAGGATTTGTGGTTTCATTGGTCTTCATTTCGACACGAATTCAGCTGGGAGATAGAAGTGTGACTTTTGGATTTCTATTTCCGAATTATTGATTTACGTTTTTTTTGACTAAAATGAAATTAAATTTGTATTTAAATATTTTATATTTTTTATCTGTTCTAATCAATTTTGAAAAATCTTTAATTTTATTTTATAATTTTGACTCGTTCTTCCACTAAGCCTTTACACAAAAAACGGATTTGAATAATTTTACGACAGTTTTAATAATATTTAATTTTACGAAAAATCAGTGATTCCCAACTATACTGACATTTTGTGATTTTTATTTTTTTTTAAATGACGAATATTAAAGTAAATTCCATAGTTCCTTTAGAAACTAATATGGAACTCGAGGAAATTCCGAAGAAGAACAAAACTATCCAGAGGAAGTTTTACAAAGCAGATGATCCTATTCCTTGGCATCTGGCTTTGCTTTTTGGGTTTCAGGTGAGTGATTTTAGAAATAATATAGTTTGTTAAATTTTTAATTGTGTGACAAATGTGTTTTAATCCCAACAACTTTAATTCGAAAATCTAAAAAATATTTGAAATAATTTTTTTACTGAAATTTTAGAAATTATTTTAAATAAATTTTCACTTTTTTATAAACTTTTTGGACGAAAATCGAGGTATTCTTAGAAGAAGGGGTTAGTCTACAGAATCAAGGATTCTGAAGGTTAACTATTAATTCTGACTTCAGATTCAGAATCTACAAGTCCGATTACATTCTTAAGAGTACTTTTTATTTAATTTTAACTGGTGAATTGAAACATGTCTGAGACACAAGTTTCATATAATAAATTTTAGATTTCTTTGCACTTGGATAACAAGTATTTAAAATAAATTTCCTAAACTTGTAGATTCTGAATCTGAAGTCAGAATCCAGGATTCTGAAGGTTAATTATTAATTCTGACTTCAGATTCAGAATCTACAAGTCCGATTACATTCTTAAAAGTATTTTTTATTTAATTTTAACTGGTGAATTGAAACATGTCTGGGACACGAGTTTCATAACACGGAATTTTTATTTAAAATACTATAATTAATATTCTTTATAAAATTTGTAATAATCATTATTCGTTCCGGGACCTAATTGTGTTCCTTTCCAGCAAGTGATGGTTTGCGTGAGTGCTTTACTCGTGGTTCCCTTCTGGATTGCCGATCTTGTTTGTCCTGGAGCTGATATCAATTACGTTAGAGTCAGATTAATTTCCTCAACTTTCATCTGTTCCGGCATCAATACCATTATTCAAACGACCTTGGGGATGAGATTAGCACTTCTTCAAGGAACAGCCTTTGCATATGTTCCTTCAATCATCGCCTTTGTCAATTTACCAGAGTACAAATGCAACGCAAATATCACTACTCATGTAGATCCATCAGTTTATGAGGAAAAACTACAAATTATACAGGGATGTTTACTGACAAGTTGTTGTGTCCCAATGATTATCGCCGCAACCGGAATTGTCGGGAAGTTAACAAAGTTCATTGGGCCGATGACCGTCAGTCCTTTGATATTGTTGTTGATGATCTCTACCATGCCATCTACTATAGATAAGATCGAACAACATTGGGTCGCTATCATGTGAGTCTGTTTTTAGAACAACTGAACTTTTTAATTCTCCGCTACATAATAGCATCAATGCATTTTAATTGAAGATATAGTCATGGGATCTTTACAGTCAAGCTCTTACTCTCTTCGCAACTACCCTCTATCTAGCAGAAGTCCGTGTTCCACTTCCGGGGATAAAAAAAGGCAGATTCCATTGGTACAAAGTTCATATTTTCGGGCAATATCCATATCTTATTGCAATAATCATTTCTTGGCTGTTTTGCGTATTCCTAACCGTCACTAATCTGGTTTCTCCTGATAGTGCCGCTAGGACAGATCAGCCCCAGAACATTGAAGCTATCAAGAACGCTGCTTGGGTTGCCGTACCATATCCAGGTATGTCGACTACTTGGGATTTTGTCAGTAAAAATCTGTTCTTCAGGGCAATATGGTCCCCCAAAGTTCCATGCAGGGCTATTCTGCGGTTTTCTAGTGTCAGCAATGGCTTCAGTCTTTGAATCCGTAGGTGACTACCATGCTATCGCTCGGATTTCCCAAGAACGACCTCCTCCTTCTCATGCTATCAACAGAGGGATTTTCACTGAAGCCTTTGGGTCTTTTATTTCCGGATGGTTAGGACCTGGAGTCGGGTTGACGACCCATACTGAAAACATTGGAGTAATTGGAATCACCAGAGTTGCTTCTAGAACCACTTTAGTTGTTGCGGGTTGCTGGCTGATATTGTTAGGGTTATTTACGAAAGTCGGGGCTATTCTTTCCACTATTCCCATTCCACTTGTCGGAGGGGTTCTAGGTTCATCCATGGCCATGGTTTCTGGAGTCGCCATTGCCAATGTGCAGTCTGTGGATTTGAAAAATTCAAGAAACATGGGAATCTTGGGTTTTGCGTTAGTTTGCGGGTTGGTTATCCCAGGTGAGAGTTGTGTTGGAAATCGATCAATTTCTTATCTATTTAGGTTACTTCAAAAGACACCCAGTGAACACCGGAGTCAACACCCTGGACCAAGCTCTCCAAGTCATTCTGACTTTGGAAATGTTCGTTGGAGCTTCGATCGCTTGTATTCTGGATAATACTGTTCCTGGAGCAACAAGGGAAGAAAGAGGACTCCGCGAGAGAGGAGTAGCTCACGATCTCGGTCCTTCAAACCGGGATATCTATCTTTACCCAAAGTGGGCCATGAATATGATCGAAAAAGTTCCATCATTACAATATTTCCCCATGACTCCAAAGCAGAAAAAGAGACCAGGAAACCGAAATCAAGTCCAAGACTCCTCTAACGGCCACGCGGACACCACCGAATTTCATTGATTATGTAATTATGATATTTCATCATTAATAAAACGTCTTAGAAAATGCAAAATTGTAACTTTTAAAATATCATTTGTCTTAAGGTTTCTTTATTTGACAAACTGTTGAACAATGTTTTGAGATTATAACATAAGTTTGGAAGACGGATGGAATTTTTTCCTTCTTCTGTTCGAAATAATCCAGTATTTTCTTCGAAGTCTTGTTGACAAGGACACAAATAGACTTCATGGGTTTCTGAACAGATATTCACATCATTAGAAGGTTTTGCTTCCTTATTGATTACATTATTCTCAGAAATAAAAATTCATGTACATTCGAACTGACTTAACTTAGCATTGATACCAAAGTCACTAACTACCGACAACGATTTTTGAAAAAGTATTCTTTCCTATGAGTTTCACATTTTCAAATTTGTTTAGTTTTTTAGTTTTCTTCAAATTCCATTCTTCTCAATTTTTGGATTTTTATTTAAATTTCTAAAGTTATGTATTGTCTGCGTTGTAGCGCCGAAATGATTTTGAACGAAATATTTGTCTTTGTGTATTTGTAGATCAGATTAAAAATGTTTATACATCATCAAAATTCTGTTTACAATCCAATGAAATCTAATAACTACAACCCCGAGAGACAGATACGCGAATTTTCTATTTAAAAATTACCCGACGGATAATCCGCAATGACAAAATTAGTTTTGAAAACTTCCTCTAGAATCACTATACAATTTATTTTCAGGGATTTTAAATTTTAGACAAGTTTATGAATAATATCATTTTGTAATTTTTATATCTACTTTACTTGAATAAACTCACTAAAGTCGCTTGAAGACCAGCAATAAGTCCGAAAATGCCTATGAAAACCAAAAATGAATTTTTCACCAAAAATAATAAAATTTTTATTTTAAAATAAAACTTGTTTTCTGAGCATTTTTTAAATTTTCTCAACAACTTTGGCAGGAAAATAAGAGTGTCGATAATCGGAGGAAAGACTAGAGCAATGAGCATTGCACAGACGATCCCCACGAGGGGAATTATGTCTTCCAAATTGGGTACTGTAATGGCCACGATCATACAAATAAAAACCAAAAATGCTCTGTAAAATAGTTCTATGATTAAACTTAAAACTTTGACCTCCTGGTTTTTGTTCAGAATTTTTAGCATAAAGTTCCTGACTTTTGGAAACGTCAATTCTATAACGACATATTGCTGAAGAACAAATCCTAAAAAAACAACAACGATTAAGAGGCCCTTCAAGACGGAGTAAAGTGGATCGTTAGGCAAATTCAAAGAAATACTTCCTTTGACGTCGTTACCGTATGTTATGTAGCCTAATATTCCACAAAGAATGTAGAATATAGTTACGTTCGAAATTCCGGTCGAGATGACGCCGAAGAATCCAAGCATCTGATGGGGTTTTTTTATTTTGTTTTCTATAGGCAGAACAACAGCCAGACCTTCGTAGGCGTAGATGATGGATCCAGAAGCCGTCAATATCCCATTGAAAGTGTTGATAGAAGGCAAGTTGGAGAAAGATAAGTGGGGCTGACGAATAAGGAACTAGAAACAAGTTTATAATTAACCGGATTAAAAAAATCAAAAAAGTGTCAATTTCTGGACAATCTTTTGCTGTCTATAAACTTCAAAATTTAATGTTTGGATTTAAGGAAGTAAAAGTAAAACTGTAGCTGGATACTTAGAAGGCATCTGCAATACAGTAACAAGAAACGAAATTCATCAATATATAAGAAATCAGTAAAATAATTATTCATCTAAGCTAAACAGTTGAGTTGCAAATTGAAGATTCTATATTATTTAATAACTAACTTCCAAAAGAAATAAAAACATTATTATTATTAATACTACTATTATTAATACTACTATTATTATTAATACTATTATTATTAATACTATTATTATTATTAATACTATTATTATTAATACTACTATTATTAATACTACTATTATTAATACTATTATTATTATTATTATTATTAATACTATTATTATTATTATTATTATTATTATTATTATTATTATTATTAATACTATTACTATTACTATTACTATTACTATTACCATTACTATTACTATTACTATTACTATTACTATTACTATTACTATTACTATTACTATTACTATTACTATTACTATTACTATTACTATTACTATTACTATTACTATTACTAGTATAGACTCACTTGAAAGATGCCGACCAAAGAGATAAACATCAAAATGTTCCCCAATCCACTTAGGAACGCAATTATTCTCAATGTCCTCAGGCAATTGATCAGAACAAAGGGAACGAACAATGTTAACATGTATACTGTGTCTGACAACCTGATATCTGTGTACTGTTCGATGATCTCCTTCGAATGAACAGAAACAAAAACGTAATAGACACTGGTTATCCCCATCTGCAGTCCAATAACACATGCATTTACAACATGTCTATAAACTTTTTAAAATTACAGTACATTCTAAAGTTACTGACCTGAAGGCATTTCCGTACTTTTTCATGAACGGGAAGCTGTTGGAACAAGCATCAACAGCGACTTCACCCAACTCCAGTGGACCTTGTCCTTTTTTTCTGGAGAGATACTGAGCGGCATTGACCAGCATGACCATACAGTAGGCGTTGAAAAACCCAAGGATCGGAATAAGGATGAAGGAAGCCAACCATCCAGCGTTTTTTACAGCAACTGGGAGAGCGAGACAACCTGGTCCGAGTAAAGTTCGGAAAAAATTCATAAATGCCGCCCAGTATCTGGAAGACACATTTAAATAAAAAACATAATAAAGATTCAGGTTATCATTAAGTTGAAATTCAAACTCACGATATCCCTTCTTTCCTCTTCATCGGGATATTTTCATCTTTATTCGATGTATTTTCAGCAATAAAATTGGACTCATTTATTTCTAGATCTCTGTTCTCCATTTCCCCGTCAATTATATGGAGGAAATAAAATTATTGAAATGACGATAACGGAAAAGAAGAGAGTGATCATTGAAAATTCCGTCTTTTTCAGTAGTCAGGTTATCAACCAAATATATCTTTGTCTGTTTTAGGGAAAGTCTGATTGATAAGACCATTTTTTTAACTGACTTTATTTACTCTATGTTTTTTAAAAATAATACATAATATACGATTTACTATTTAATAGAAGATACAGTTTACAACTCTTTAAGTATCATATTTCTCATAGTTTCCTCATTTTTGACGAATTTTTTAGCAAGGTGTTTGAATTTGCTAATATAAGCTTCAAAAACGAATGGAGTCGGTTTTCCTTCTTCTGCCCCAGGTAATCCAGTGTTTTCTTGGAAATCTTGTTGGCAAAGATACAAATTACCTTGATATGCTTCCAAACGAAGTGTCATCTTTCCAGAAGGTTTTGTTTTGTAATTGATTACTTCTTTGCCTTCAGAAGTAACAATCAGTGTGAATCCAGCTTTGTAAAAATCTGTCTTTGTTACAGCGTTGTCAAGAGCATCAGCTACTTTTTTCATGGCTGCTAAAGGCAAGGAATAACCATATTTGACTGAGTGTTTTAAAAGCTTCATGTTGATGTTAGGATGACTTCCGATTCCATCAGAAATGAGTTTAATTACTTCCTTTTTGAGGAAAGAAGATTTCAATTGAATTTTATTTCCAAAGACGTAGCTGTTGATAGCTTCTTTTAGTGCTTTGTCATCTTCGTTAGATTCCATAAAGATAGAATTCCCCTTTTTGGAGATAAGTCCATGAAGAATTGTTTTAGATGGATTAATACACGAATCTTCTATTATATCTCCAATGAGATCTTTGAGTAACTTGTGGAATAAACCAAACCAATCTTCTGCAATGTCCTCTTCTTCACTTTCATAGCCGGCATCAGAAACAAGTTCTTTCAATTCCTCGAAAAATGTTTCTATGGAATACTTTATAATTTCATCAAATGATTTACTGTAGTCGTTCACACTGATTTTGACATGTTCTTTATTCAGCATTCCGTGAAATTGAGACTGAATCATCCAACCAAAGATTGTAGAGACATCTTTAACTTCAGTTTTGAAGCGTTTCATTCCTCTACCGTTTTCAAACACGTTCAATAATAATTTCTTGGATATGTTTTTGTTCATTCTTGGGGGTTTGATTTTGATTAATAGGTCGTATATTTTCCATATTTTCGCTCTTATCGCATTCAGATATTCTGCGATCTCCTAAAAATTATTCTATTATCATTAGTATTAGGATTTGAAAAAAACTAACCTCATTCATTTCTTCTAATTCTTCATCTTCTTTTTTTTGTTCAATTTTTCTTTCTTGGTAAGCGTTTAATATTGTATACTCATTAACTTCAAACTTTTGTTCTAATGCGGCTCTCCTTGTCGCTGTTCTCAACTGATTGTAATATTCGTAACTTTCTACCATAGCAGTACAGAATCTGTTAATCTTTCCAAAAACATATTGAACATTTTTTGCAACTGCTTTCAAAACATCTGTTAATCCTAGTTTATCCGACATCCACTTTGCTCCTGATTTCAGTTCTGTCCAAACTGGATCAACAATGTTTTTATCGACCCAATTGAATGCTTTTTTGCCTTTATCAATAGCCCATTCTGCCGCTTCAAGGGTTTTCATACCTGCTTTGATTACTGTGGTTTTTGCTATATCGTAAGCTTTAACAAGTTCCGGAGCAAACTTCATAGTCGTCTCTCGAATGAAGTTAGTTGTTGCAGAAGTGCAGTCGCTTACAATTTTCACGTTATCTTTTATCCATTTGGCTAAAATATGAAATATAATTTCTTTGCTTAATAATACTGCAATGTATTAAAAACTTACTGACTGTGTGAACAACTTCTCCGCAGAAGTCTGTGACTACTTTTACTGCTGACTTCACTGCATTAAAAACTTTCATCCCCATACTGAATATTTGAGAAGTCAAACTCCAAGCATCTTTTTCGGTATTTAAGGAAAGAACAACTTGTACTCCGTTGTCGATAATGTTTCTCATGTCTGAATTCAAAACGAAGCCTTCACCGAGAGCGTGTGCTCCAAACGGCTTCAACCTCAGGTGATAATCTGTTTGATCATAAAGTTTACAGCGATTTGTATTCACTATCTGTTTGATAATTTCTTCATTTCCAAGATCTTCATAATCAATACATTCAACATCATCAGTGAAAATTCTTGAATGCATTGCAAATCCATGAGATATTAAATCATGTTCAAAATCAATAAGCGGGTTTTCTGGTAGGAATACTTCCAGAATCGTTGGTTCTCCTTCGATGAATTTGTCTACAGCATGAGCTAATCCTTCTAATGCAAAAGTAAAAGCAAATCGGTCAGAAAGGAATTCATCCAACTGAAGACCAATGCAAGAAGGCAAGCACGTAAGATCAATCTTTGTTCCCAATCTATAGATTTCGTAATTATAGGGAATGATGATTTTCTCGTCTTCTAAATACTGGAAGAGTTTTTCTCCAATTTCAGATTCAAGAGGGAATCCACAATGATAAGCAATAACTGAAGGAGTAAGGTTCACAATATCATCTTTGTTACTAAGTTCCAATAAATTGACATATTGTTTTTTAAATGGATCTTTCATAGGATTTTCTTTCTTTTTAATTTTAGAATCAGGATTCTGTTCCATTTGAATTTCATAGTCAATAAAGTTACTTATTTTGTTCCAAATTTCATGTTTTTGGTCAAATTTCTTCATTAGTAAACTTTGAACTATTAAAATCCTTCTCTCAATTAATACATCTAAGATCCATTCTGCAGAAGACTTTTCAATTCTAAAATACTGCGTCAAATCTTTTTTCGTTACTCCATCGAACCTATCGAAATATCCCAGTTTTTTGAAGGCAAAAATATTTACTTTTGCAATTTTATCTAGTTTTAGGTATCCACAATCAATCAATCTGTTTACTTCATCTTTCATTCCGTCATTTTCTTGAATAATATCTTCTACGTTTTTAAGGTAATACATTTCATCATCCTTAGACGTAGAGTTGGAGAACCTAATGAAGAATAAAGTTTTTTCTTCCGCAGTAATGTCGACTTTTTGAAGTTTTTCAAAGAATTTTGGAAGCGTTTCTTTCACTTTATTATTAACGACAAGGATTGTTTGAATGTTGTAAAATGCATTCATAGCTTCCATCTCGCCCCAAAACGATCCTCTCATTGACAATGGAACTTTTTTAGAAAGAATTTGTTTGTCGAGAACCACAAAGTCGTTGTAAGATGTTCTGGCTAGATCCTTGTTGATTCTTGTGAAGACTTTATCAATTTGATTATTGGATAATTTATATTTTTTCTGTATAATGTCAAGTTGCCATTTCTCCCTCGGGTACGTTGTGATGAGATTAGGCGAGATTATTCCTTGCAATTCTAAGGATTTGTAGATTTCCTTTGACTGCTCTTCAGTAATGTTTCCTTGCATGAACATCTTTGGTTCACAAGGAGTTCCAAGAAGGTAATCGATGTTCTGTATTATCAAGTATAGATTTTGAGTGATGCCTTTGTGTTGCTCCAAGAATCCAGAAGTTTCAACTTTTGGAAGACCATCTTTGACGACAAGTTGACTAGTGATCTTTGCTTCTCTTTCTCTTCTCTCAATCCTGAGTAAGAATAGAGTTCTAGCTTTGATAAGATGTTCTTTAGCTTCTTCTAAATTAGACGATAAACGATTTCCAGCAAAAGTGAATTCATTCAACTTTTGGGAAACAGCTTCAGAGAAATTAGTGGTCCGAATAATTCCTTTATAGTAATGCGCTTCTGCAGCGAATCCTGGTTCTTCTTTAATTACTCGATTGAAAATACTGTCTGCTACTTCCAGTCCTTCTTCATGACGGATAAAGTTAATACCAAGACTCAATAACGCTTGGGGGGCAGTTAGCCATTTTGAATATTCCTTATAATCTCCAAGAGGGTGTTTTTCGATAAACTTGTCGACGGAATTAATTATTTCCCTCTTAGCATCTTCATCGTGTTTTTTAGAACATTGTTCAATTTGAGGACTTACGGAATCTAACCAGATTGCCCATTGATCTATTAATGAGAAATACTGGATTTGACGAGCTGTTGGTAGAAAATCGGCAGTTTTTAATTGACTGGATACGGCACCAAGAGCCTGTTCACAATGGTTTTTGAACTTCCTCAAACACTCTTCCTCTATTTCAGTGTGGAATTCGTAGTATTGTTTCAATCGCTTGAGACGATAAACTTCCTCATTATCTCTGAGATTCTTGAGCATGAAGATAGAAGGTTTTATATGAGGATTCTCCGACTCTGTTTGGAGACCAATTATTTGAGCAGAACCGGGATTTCCAGATCTGTAATTTTTTGCAAATCAATTTATTCATAATTTTATTTAGAAATTAAAAATTAAAGTTTACCTCCCAGCTCTTCCAAAAGCTTGTTCTTCAATTCTGCAGTTTCTGGGCAAAAACGCTGTAATCACATGCAATCCTCCTCTGTGTAAGACATCATCGCTCAATTTGATATCTGTGCCTCTTCCAGCCAAATTTGTGGCAATAATGAGTCTTCCAGGTTCCAATTCTTTAGATTCATATGCAAATTTGTCATGTTCTCGTTCATATGTTACCATTGTTTTAAAGCATTCCTTTAATTTACTAGATGAATCGTTTTCTTCAAAATTCTTCTGAAGTCCAACGACCACCATATTTAACTGCTCAATATTCTCACAGATGACCAGAGTACTTCTTCCAACAGAAACTTGATCGCATATTTCATCATAAATGTTTTTGATCCATTCAGTTTTATCTGTGGCCATAACAGGAATATGTTCGCAGAAATACTTTGGTTTCGCTGTTGGAATCTTGATCAAATCAATTTCATAGAGATCAACGAGAGTTTGACTTTCATGGGTTGAACCCAATGTTCCACTAAGTCCGTTGATTTTTTCATATGCCTTTAAGTAAGCGACATTGGAGATAAAAACTGCTTTTAAAGTAATAGAAGATAATCGACAGCCATGTTTCAGTTGCAAAAATTGATGCAATCCACCGCTCCATTGAGATGTTGGCAAATCAGCTCCAGTATTTCCATCAATGATTGTAACTAAAGGTTCACAAGAACTTACAATTCCAGTTCTATCGACATCAACAACGTATTCTGTATTTGGTTTCATAAAGAAAGCAATCTTGCAGTTTTCAAGGAAAGTATCCAGATGAAGTTTGACAAAAGTTCGAAGATAATTTGGAAGATCAATTCTTCTGTTTCGGTGGAAAATTATCGAAAAACAAGATTTGACAACGTTTTTAAGACTTTCACTCTCGGTTGGCCAAGCTTTGTCAATTTTGCTTAGTTCATCATTATTGTAAATTTCGACATAAGATTCCGAGTCTACAATTTGATTTTCAATTAGCTTTCCATAGAGTTTAGTTATGTGATCTTTGGAAAATCCAGACGCAATTTTTGCTAAGTCAGCTTCAGTAAAGACTCCAAAAATATCTTCGAGAATACTATTTTTGATCTTTTTAGAATCAAATTTTTCTTTTAAAACATCTTCTGCCACTTTTTCTCCGTTGTAAATAGGAGCAAAAACTTGTTCTTGAATGAACATTAATAAAGAATCGAGTAAATTCATTCCTGGGACGTTATGACTTAGGTAGAGCATGTTGTTGCCATTATCTAAGCACATATTATCAACTTCATCGACAATTACTGCTGCTCTAGTTCTGTCTCCAAGAATAGGTTTCTTATAGAAAGTATGAAGGAGATAATCCCTCTGAAATCTCGCCATATCTCCGTAAACAACATCAGCGGTGTAAGCCTTTTTTCGAGATTCTAGATCCTCATCACAATTATGATGAACAGAAACATTCATTTCTTTGTACAAATCCTTCATATCTTCAACATCTCTTCTAGCCAAAACTGGGGAACTAGTAATGATGTCTACCGACTTATAACCAGTCTTACAACGAATACAAGCAATTCCAGCAATGATATAAGATTTGCCTTCTCCTGTATTCACCTGCTCGAGTAGATCTCCATCTGTTTCAAGAGCATACATGATGGCTAATTTTTGAGTAGGTCTGAGATTTTTCTTTTTAATTTTATACAACGCCTTGTCGTACTTTTCTAGCCATTGGTAATTTTTTTTGCTTGAAGAAGTATATTTTCTATTTTTCGAGTCTACCCCTTCATTTGCAATGAGATTACAAATGTACTCGGTTTTTTCTTTTCTTATATTCTCTTTCCATTCCGTTTCTTTTTCGTTACTTCCGACATCATGAAGACCTATAGTTAACTCTTTCAGATCCTCAATAGTCCGATCACTTTGAGGGAAAAGGATATTTCTTATACGCATACTATCTTCGCTAGTTAAATCACTATTCTTATTTAACCAATCAAACAGTTTCTTTTGTGTTTCTTCATCAGTAACAAAAACTCTTTCAGAACTTCCTTTGTAATCTGGATGATTATTGAAATTAATAAATAGCTTCTCAATACACTCGAAATATTCTTCATTCGCAATGACATCTCTGTTGATGATGAAATTTGTGAATATCCCAATAAACGTCTCTGGAATCACCTTGAGGTGGTCAAGAGCGTTTCGTAGAAGCTCTTCTTGTCTTTTGAAACCTTTTGTATCAAGTAGTCCTAAGTAATAGCCTACAGATCCATATTCTTTCAATAGTGATTCAATCTCACTGAAAGTCTGTTTCTGTGCAATATCTACCCAATCAATCAAAGAGTATTTGATAAGTTGATCTGTTCCACTGGTCATCTGTTGTAGCATCAAAATAAGTTTGTACAGAAAATCCTCAGAAATTCGCTTTTTTCCGGTTTCGAGATAATCATGTAATTTAACAGCAAATAGAATTTTCAGTCGACTGTTTCCAATGAGACTAATGCCACTTCGAATTTTCTTATTTGTGAATTTTTTCTGATTGAAATAACAAAGCCGAATGTAGACAAATTGATCAACAAGGTTATTTTGAGGAGTTGAAATAATCTGAAGAAGGATCCAATCGAGGGAAACATGGTAATACTTAATTAATAAAGCAGCACTTTCTAGAATGAATTGTAGCTCTAGATAGCTGAGATGACAGCCGTCTAAATAAAATTGATAATAAAGAACGTTGATCAGTTTGTCTTCTTCAACCAGAACTATGTAACTTTCAATAGCTTCAATAACTGGTTGATAAAAGTTTTTGAAGAAAGATGCAAAACGTCGTTGATTTTTTGAGTTACTAAAATCATTTTTGGGTAATTTAGAGATGGTGTTACTAACTAAAGAAAAATATTTTTCTAGACAAACATTTTCAGATTTTTTTACTTTTCTAAACTCGTCATCAACTTCAATCCCATGTACTTGATTTCCATCGAGCCAAATCTTGTGATTTTTCGATTCTTTTTGATAGTTTTCAATTCTTGTTATTGTTTGAAAACTTGTTGTTTGGTAAGTTGTGATAGATAATGAATTTAGTTGATGAATCAAATAGCGAAATCCAGGAGAAGCCAGACCTTTTTCTTTCATCTGGTCTTCGGCTTCGGAATTATTAAAATCGAGTACCTTAGATTTCAAAGTAGATACACATTGCATATTGTCTTTAGCAATAGATTGACCATTTTCTAGAGCTGTAATGTTGACAAAAATTAAATTAAATGTTGTAATAGAGTCAAAAAGGAACCAGAGTCTGATTAGTTTTACAGTATTCTCAATATCTTCAGAAGATATTTCAACTTTTTTTCGAAAATAATTTGTTAATTTTGATCCCATACTTCTTAATTTTCCTAAGTTTTTATCAAATAATGGAATCTCGCCGAATCTAGCTTTTAAATCTTCATCTGATTCGACGAATTTCTTCAAAGGATCAATGGCTTCATCAAGGGATTTCTTTTGCTCAGAAACAATTAAATAAACAAGGTTCCAGAATTCCGTTTGTAAGTTTGTTGGTTCTATTTCTTCTTCATGTTGGTCAGAATCCACTTTAGTTAATCCATATTCTTTGAAATTTCTTAAATATTCATTACAACTTTCTGGATCATACCACTCGACACTGTCATCGCGGAATTTTTCGAGTTCTTTAACGATAATTTGTATTTTAGTTTTCATTTGTTCTTGGAACTCTACAATCTTCTCAAATACATCAAGTTTGACATGAAGATCTTTGTAATATTTATAATAAGCTGACACATGTTCTTCAACTACTTCTGGATTCAAAAATTCCTTTAATTCAGAAGGTATCTGTGACTTCTTAATTCCATGAAGAAAGTTATGCGTTTTATCCAACTGCATATTTGGACTTTCGTTACATTTCTCAAATTCATGAATATAATCTTCGGATGTTTCTCGAGAATTTGTCATATGAAGTTTCAACTCCTTTCGCTGTTGTAGATCTTTAGCAAAATCTTTAATTTCTTCCAAAGACTTTCCATTTACAACTTTGTTTTGCATCGCAGCGATGATAAGTAGGGAAATTGTACTCTCTGTAGCTCTTAAAAACTTTTTTTTATGTTTGAATATATGTTTCCAGATAGAGTGCTGATGAACAGAGGAAAATTCCAAAGTAAAATAATCAAATAATATCTGAGTTGATTGAGACAAAGTTGTATTGAAACCACAATTCTCGACATAATTAACAAAGCTTTCTGGAGTATATTGTTTTCGAGGCTGAAATAAGAAATTAGTGAAAATTTCCTAATTATCAAACCAACTTTCTTGTCACTATCTGGAGTAAAGGATTTCAAATTTGTGTCAGAATCTCTGTTTTTGACAATTGTAACTTCTTCAGCGACCTGTTCTTCTTCCTCCTCTTCTTCTTCATCATCTTCATCCATTGTGATATCCTCGCAGGCATCAGCCAGAAAAGTACTTTCCTCTTCGAACAATTCTTCAGCTTCATTCAAAATATCTTCGTTGATAATGGTCTCTTTAGCAACAGCTCTGGATGCTGCTGTTCTTGTTGTTCTTGTGGTTGCTTCTTGCTTTCTCCTGGAGGTTTGATCCAACTCCTCAGTTCTGAAGCCAATAAAAGGAGCAGATTTATTTTTTTCCCATGCAAGATATCCATCATATCTACTGTAATTCTCTCTCTCGTAATGATAAGAAAACATGAGACGCTGCTTAGTATTATCTCCATAAAAGTATCGATTTAAAGAAGAACAAGTCAGCAGTCCCATGTCGTTTCCATTGATTCCAATTTTGCCACTTTTTCCAACTTTCCCGTTCTTTCCACAAATTCCCTGTTCAGAGACAATTTTTACCGGAAAATTAATCCCAGTCTCCGGATCTGCAACGAGAACCTTACCAGCATATCCTCCTTCGCCACCGATCCCGTTTTCTCCACCTTGGGATCCTGAGGTTCCATCTGTTCCTTTGATTAGTAAGAAAAGATCATAAGTGCAAAAGAAATGCCATCGTTGTTTGAAAGTTCCGTAGCAATAAGTCATGACTCTCCCATGGTTATCTTTGAAGACTTTTCGAGCATATGTGCATAACCATCCTGATTCATCAATGTTTCGTTGCTGCTCTGTCCATCCTGAGGGATGGAAGTTTCTATGATAATTAAAGGTTTTGAAATAATTGTTTAGATCTGAAAAGTTTGGATTGTCAGTATAAATTGATCGTACAACTCAAAAACTCACTGCAAATCATGTTTTCAATTTCTAGTCGAGTAACTCCGACTCCATCTTTTCCATCACATCCATCTCCGCCATCTTGACCATCTTGGCCTTTGCCCCCTTTGGCAACAATTGTTAAGAATTCTGGATTTGTAAAATCTTTTGTGAACATAGTTACATTTCCAGAAGATTCCCCAGGAACTCCATCTTCCCCAGAGGTTCCTGGATATCTTATATCATCTGAAGATTTAGCTTTAGACTTTCCTTGTTGACTTTCTTTTCCAGAAACATCAATGGTAACTTTATTCCATACGGTGATCTTATTTGTGACTATGACAATATTTGTTCCATGCCAAATAATAGAAGAATTGTCCAAGTTACAACAATCTTGTGCAAAGATTTCAACAGTTGAATTTGTCTTCAAATCACTTTGGATTCGTCTTGTCCATTCAGAAAGGAAAATTGTTTTTCCAACTATCTTTATTTTGTTTTTTTTAACTTCATATTTAGGTTCTTTCAGCAATTCATCCAGAATCTTTTTTAATATTTCTTTTTCAACAAAGTCATCTGATTTTATATCTTTTGCGGTTTTGATAACTTTTTTCCAGTTAGAATCGCGAGAAGATGGATTTGACCAAGAAATCGTTTTGAAATCTTTCAGCTTTGCTCCATCGGAAGCCCATTTTCTAACTCTATTGTAGAGTTCTAAAGTTGCTTCTCCATTTTGAATCCATTCTACGAATTCTTTTCTGAATAATGTTTCGTCTTTACTAGGAACATACTTTTCCCGTAATCGGCTAAACAATTTGCATAATTCTATAATTATGCTTTTTCCCTCTCCTTCTTCTATTAGAACATTCAATCGGTCGAAAATTTCCTTATTGAATGCTTTTTCAATTCTATCTTCTTTCTTTTTTTCCAAGAAAGTTTTGATAAATTGACTGGATCCTTTTTCAAGTTGACTTGCGATAAAGGATTTCCCTTCAAATCTGGTAACTATCTTGAGAGAGGTGAAAAAAAGTCTTCTGGTCAAGTCTTTTATCGGTTTTGGTACTTGATCTACGAAATCGCCGTAGAGTTTTTCCTGGAGCTTTTGATTTGTCAAAGATGGGTCTTCTAGAACAGCACGTTCTATCTTTACCCTTAGCTCTTCTTCTGAGTACATTTCTAAAAAAGTATAACTAAATTAAAATTATGGATTAAATTTCGAAATAAAATTGAGTATTAAACTCATTAACTTAATCAGAATTATGAAAGTACTATTTTTGTCAAAATAATTCGAATATATACTGATATATTGTTTTAAAAATTTATATTTCGGGAGCAAAATGCGAAGCTATTGTTTCTTTTCCATGTGTTTCTATTGTGAATCCAACATGAGTGCGATTTCCAAAAGCTGATGTATAAGTTCTTTGCAGTGCAGACCCATCTTGAGAATATCCCGTCCTTGTCAAGTTTTCTTTTTGAAAAATGCTTTGACTATATTTTCCAAAGTAATCTTCAGCCGATGCTGGAGGATTGCTGAATTCAGGAGCATGTTTTTGATGATGATAAAGCATGCTGATTGGATTAGTCCAATTCTTATGAAGATTCAATTCCTTAATTTTATCATAATGAATATTTTGTTCATTCACAAAAGTGGTATATTTATCTCCTTCTCCATTAGCCATCTGAGACAGAAAATCATCCCGTTCAAGTTTAGGCAAATGATTCTGTAATTTTTTAATTTTAAAATTATATTTAGTTATATCCATAGATACAAACCTTATAATTATTAATGGCTTCAGTAAACGAAGCAAAATCACTCGATTTTGTGACATCAGCTGAAGGTCTGAAGTTTGGATCTTTTGTAAGATTCATGACTCCTTTTAATAAGCTTTCACCATTATTCTTATATTCACGCAATACTCGGTTTAATCGATCATAATCTCCAACAGTCATATTACTAAAAATCGGTTTATCGTTGACTTTGATGCTAGATAGATTGTCGGTTTCAAATGAATTTTGAAGGATACTATCTATGTGTTTAGTATGGACAGTGTAACAAAACCTCTCATTTTTGGCATTTGTAAAAGTATCAATATCCTTGGCAAATCCAATAGCAGAATTTTTGATTTCGTGAAATTCCTGGTTCTGGTTTATTTGAATTTGCATATTGTTTACATCATTTTTTGTCCAACCCTTCTTTATTAAATCATTCTTAATATCTTCATCAGTGTACCCAGAAAGTACCATTCTATCCATTGTGAGTTTATATTTACGAACTTCTTCAGCGTTTTGGATACTATTCCTAATTTCTTCATCGTTGTACTGAGAATTAGGATTATTGCTTTCTGCCTTCCACTCTTCCAAATTTCGTCCTCCACAAAGTTGCCTTTCAAGCTTATTACTTTCATCCATATATGAAGATTTTCCAGCATAATTAGCACTACTTTTGAAGAAATATTCTTTCCTGTGAGCCTCGCATTTAATCTCCAATTCAGCTAATCGTGACTGATTTTCTTCAGATAACCTTCCTCTCAATTCTTGAGCTTTTAACTCTTTAAAATCTTTAAAATCTTTTTCTACCGCTTCTGTCTTGATCGCGTCTGTTTCTGTTGTATTTCCTTTGGGTACCAAAATGGCTTTAGATAACGCATTTACTACTCCTTTATCCATAGTTTTTTGAATATCATTAATGTCTACATTTTTGTTATAGTCTCTAAGTAATTCTTGAACAGCCTGTGGACGTTGTTCTGGAGGCTTATTTGATATGCTGTCTAATTGGTTTTCGAATGCTTTCTTTTCTTCAAGCGTCATATTTTTCCCATATTCATCAAGAACACCTTTCATTTCGACTTTACCTTGAACTTTCTTAATTCCTTCAATTTTTCCTGTATAATCTCCTATTTGATTATAAGCGTCCGCACAAAGTCTGATCTCACTTAAGGAGTTCGGACTAACAACTAGTCCATCTGCGGTACAACGAACTGTAGCTTTCGACTCTGCAATAAGTTCAAAAAACAGTGTTGGATCATTAATTTGTCTGACATTTCTGATAAAATAAGCTTTTTCATCCATTGTTTTATATTCTGATCTCATAGTTTCGGCTTGTTGTATTGCTTTGTCGGATTTAAGAGAATCCATGATATTTTTAATCGCTTTGGGTTGTTCCTGTTTGAACAGATCCTCTATCGTTTTTGGCTTGGTAATGACGTTAACAAACATGAACAGGGACATTGAAAATTGGAAGCAATCATAAAATGAAATGTTGTCTTTTTGGATTATATTCCAGATCACTGACATCATTGATGTTGCACTCATCCCCAAAGATATCCAATTCAGGGTTGAATAAAGATTTTTCATAAAAGTACTAACTTCAGAGAATGCCATCCCTTGGTGAATTTGTTTTGTGTAATAAGTATTCATACTTTGAGTTGCGAGACCGAGTACAGATGTTGCGATAAGGATCCATTCTCTCGATGTGCCTTCTCCTTTTGAACCTTTGTCATAGATACCGTGTACGGCCTTCATGAGAGACCATCCCATACAGCAATAAGAACCACATGTAATTGCTGTCATTGCAAGTGCGGGAAGCTGAAGTCCAGGAATGCACATCATGACTCCTTGACATAACGAAATAACAATTCCAACCATTGTTGTTGCAGTATCTATAATAGCAACAACTCTGGCCCCTGGTTGACATGAGGGGGTTTCAGAATTTTCCAATTCGGATTTATTCGGGACATAATGCCCGTGTTTTGGGTAAATCATCGGACCTCGTGGAAGAGTATTATTTTCTTTGTAATCTTGAAAAGATTCATAAACTGTTCCTTCGGTGTCAACATAAATATACGAATCTCCATCTAAACAACATTAATTTTTCATTTTGGAGATAGTAAATGTCAATTGACTTACTTTTTACAACAATTACAGGAATTTCAGAAGCTAAAAGTTCATCATGCTCGTTGAAAGCAGCTGTAGAGATGTAGATGACATTGATGGAGACTTGATTATTTTGTGAGTATTTCCAAATGGATTTCTTGATTTTTCTAACATGGATTCGTTGTTTATGATTATAGACTCTGAATAAACTTGAAGGAGTACCGTTTTTGGCCTTAAAATTTCCTTTATAATCAAAATTAAAATTAGAATAAAAATCATACCTTTAATTGGGGGAACCCATATATCCACATCAGCAACCGAAGTTCCAAAAAATCCCGTTCGTTAGCTTTGTAAACAAACCACTTGGTTCTGTTGTTATCCTGGACATGCGTTTCTTGTAGTTTTATGGCATTTTCTTTCCAACTTTTTATTTTTTCATTATTCCAATCAAAAAAAAGAAATTCTGAAGTTGGATTCTGTGGGACAGTAACCTTTGTTGGAGTCCATGGCTTTGTTGCGTCAGGCATTTCTGTAAACAAGCAGTGAAAATATACGTGTTATTAACTTTCAATAAAAAAAAAATTAATTGGCAAACTGTAAAGCTACAATATAAACTGATAAAAAATTTTGGTCGGAAAAAGAACCGTCTAATTTCAATCATGAAATATAGGAATTAAACTTTGTTTACATCTTTTGAGAATTAATTGTTTCTGATAACCGAGAAAGAATTTTTTTAATGAGCAAAAAGATCGTTAAAAAAAAGTCAAAGAAAAAAATCATGATTAAATTCATAAGGACCATTTTATGGATGTATAAGATTTTTCAATTCTGATATATGACAATTTTAAATTTATATAATATTCAGCATTTTTAAATATTGTTGTTTTTGATTATATTGGAAAAAGTCAAAGATCGTTTAAGCAGATTAAAAATAAGAATTTATTAATTGCTTAGATTTTTTACTTTAATTAAACAACTAACAAATAAAAAGAATTTATGATACTTTCCCGTTAGCTGACCGCATCCTCTCGAAACGAAAATTCTTTTGGCGCGCTTTAACCTATTTTTAAAAATTTCCCTCGATATTTAATGCTTTCTTCCAATTTTCCTCCTCCTACGCTCTGCACATTCAAAGAAAAATACTACTACAAGTTCCTACAGAGGAATAATATGTTGATAGATGTGTGCAAGGGTTGTTAGTTCACTTCCATTTTCCTCTATCAATAGAGAAGTTGTAATTAAAATAAGGATTCATCTATTTCAACAATCATACCAGGTCCTCCTATTTTCTTTCTTTCTCTTTTGCGTAGAGATTCTGCACAAATTTCTCGCAATGCTGCGTTCCACACCACTGGTGTGTTTTTACCCACGCCAAACTCTTCTATACAATTATTAATGAAGGATCATTTTCGAGACCAAAAATAAATAAGTCGAATAATAGTAAGAAAAGGTAAACGTGTGCCTTCTAGCCATGTATTATTACGCAAACTAATACCAGTTCTACAAGTACTTTTACAGCAACGCCAATGTCCTTTAGAATGTCTCTGAACATTAATATGACCGTTTAAACAGAACTTTTGTCTATGGAGCACACCACGGTATTGTAAGAAGTATATTGCGTCTTTTTCTATACTTGGGAATTCAAATAACTTCATGCTGATAAGAAAATGGAAGAAAAACGTTAAATAATAAGAAAAACATTTAAAGTAGGCTAAAAGCGCGCCAAAAGAATTTTCGTTTCGGGAGGATGCGGTCGGCTAACGGGAAAGTACCGAATTTATTTATTAGGAATTAGGAATCCAGAAGATCATTGTTACAGAAAGTTGTATAATACTTAAATTTATTTTTATATCTTCAAAAAAGTCTGTAGATGACTATAGACTTACAGTTATATTAAAGATGGAAGATATGTTAAATGTACAAAAACCTTCATGGACTTTTGCAGTAAATATTTCAACAAAAACGTAGTCGAAGACTATTTAATACTAATTCAATGAAAATTATTTAAAAAACAAAATCATTATTTTTTCATTTAAGATTTCGTAATTTTAAGATACAACATGATTCAAGAATCGTGCAAAGTTATAATATATATTAATGTAAAATGTTTATTAAGAAAAATTTCTGGTAGAGGTTCTAAGAAATTAAATATATGAAAAAAACAATATCGCTTTTATTTTACTAGTTTATAGTTCAAAATAAAGTTCATTTTAAATAAAAAGTTTCTCTAGATTTTTATAAAATTTATAATATTTCATTTCTTCTTTGGAATAAAAATCATGAAATATTGACAAAATTGCTTAGAAGATTCCAATTTTGAAAAAAATCTGAATTTCACTGTAGAATGGATTGAATTTTTGACTCGATCGTTCCCTGTTTGTCCGTCTTTTTATATGATGTTACATATTTGCCAGTGTTTCTCGAGTTATCTGTGTTTTTCTGAAATGAAATGCATATTTCCTTCCATAGTTAGCACTTTTTCTGTTCATTGCTATTGATTTTGTAGTTTGATCTTTTCGCGGGTGTTTTTTGTGAAAATTTTATAAAATTTACTTTTTTAGATGACAGATTCGAATTTTGAACCTTCTCCTGAAAAAATGAAGAATTTAAGAGAGGAATTTTTCTATTTATTAAACAAAGTAGCAGATCTCACATGTGATATCCACTATTACGGAAACGAACATGTCACAGACCTCATGGAAGGAACCTTCAATTACGCCAGAACTCGAAGACTGATGAAAGTTAATGAAATTGATCTATGGAATCCTGAAGAAAAACAAACTTTTATCAAAGTATTTCCAAAATCAATAAAATCTCTAGAAAAGTACCTGGATTCGGCGGTTATTAATCTCAATCATGAAGATCCAGTCAGCAACAAAACTTACAAATCCGCCATTGTTTTCCTTCGTGAAGATATTTTTAACATATATAAACAACTTCAATCTTCTGAAGAATCAATCAAGGAAGTCAAGACCCAACTAGACGTCTTGGAAAATTACGAAAAAGATCTTTCTAATCCAATTAATAGTGACTATATTTTGCCGGATTTGATAGGTGTTCCGGTCTCTCATTACTGGTGGAGAGATTCAGTTTTCAGACCTTTGGCAGAAGTACCAAGATATAGGAAATTATTTTTTAATTTCTTGAATACCATAGTCGATCTGCTAGACGAGCCTCGGTTTTACACGAATGAACTTGTTTCTGATTTTATGTGGGCAGTTTTTGAGTACTCTAGAGTCCACAAACTTGTGGAAGTAAATGAATTAGAACTTTGGAATCAAGATGAAAAAAATATTTTCATCAAAAACTTTCCAGAATCTATCAAGGTTTTAAAAAAGTACTTACTTCCTGGAATTCAAAGTCTAGACCCTGAAGATTCAATCAATCCGAGAATCTACAAATCCGCTATTGTTTTTCTCCGTGAAGACATTTTAAACATTTATAGAGCACTTGAATCTTCAGAAGATCTTGTGAAAAAACTAGAAAATCAAATTGAATCTTTGAAGGATGAAGAAAAACATCTCAATGAACCCGAAAACCATACTTATTTGCCAATAATGAAAGGTGTTCCGGATTCTCATTGTTGGTGGAAAAAATGAGGTATGTTAAAATAAAGTTGATTTGTTTATTAATAAATATTATCAATTATTCTTTAAAATGAAGATTTGCGAAGATCGTTTATAAAATGGAATTTATTGAACTAAAGTTGTTTTTTAATAATAAATTCTATAAATTATTATTTTGAAAATAAATATTTATGAAGATAGTTGTTCAAATTTGTTAAAATAAATTTCATAAGTTATTATTTTAAAAATAACGATATATGAAAATAGTTTACTCGTGAAAAATCGAGTCTCCATGACAACCGAACACCTACTTTCTTTCTTCTTTCGTTTTCCCGCTTGAGTTTCTTCAACCATCCTTCTTTATTTATTTGTTATTATTTTTCTTAAATTATGTCACAAAATATTAAACTTTTTCTATTATGACCGAAGGCATCGCTGAAACGAAGAAAAAACGGTCTTCTTCTCTTCGACGTCGTTCAAAAAGCCAAATTAGGAATCCAACACAATCCAAATCCGAACGGGAACAGCATTTGCAGCTGTTAGAAACCAGACTAGACAAGGCCAAACAAGTCAGGGTAGGATTTCATATATCAATTTTATACTTTTTAATGTTTTTTATTTCAGGATAATTATTTAACTTATTTGAAACAAAAATATCCAGATTGGAGGCAGTCAACTCCTAATCTTATGAAATCTGTAAGGTCTATGATAATTTTTATTTCTAATTAAATTGCTCCAGCCACCACCATATCAGAGCCATGTCCATCTTCCTGGACAGATTCCGGACTATTCTAATCTTCCAGAAGCTTTCCACTTTCCTGCAGGCAGTTCGATATCCAGAGTCCCGAGGACGTCGATGATGGACGAACTGGAGACGAGTAAATACTTCTGGACCAGGGGACCTCCTGAGGTCGGAAGTAGATTAACTGAATCTTACCAGACTCTACGACCGACGAGTGACCAGATTCCGTCGAGTTCGATTTACTTGGAAACCGACATGCCTGGGGTTCTGTCGAAGTTGGAAGAAATCAGATCGAACCTGAAGGACCTTAGAGAACACAGACTAACAATGCCGACGGTAGAATACTTCAAGTAAAAAAAAATAATTCCAAAATAATTTTAAAAATATCCCGATTTCAGAACTTATGCTCCTGATTTTAAATTTCAATTTTTTCAATCTTCTGAAAATCCCCAGCCATTTTCTCGATCTTCCTATTACGGTAATCCAGAAAAAGCGGATCTTCCTTCTTTGGCTGAAATCAGGGCCAGAATCCTCAACATGGATCTCAACGTCGAAATGAGGACGAGGGAAATCCTCGACGAAGCTTACAAACGACAAGAAAAAATTCTTCAACGACGAGAAATGAAACTTGATCGAGATCCGACGGAAGGGATGCCGGAATGGCTGAAAAAAGACGAAAATATTATAGAAAAAATGGAAAAAGAAGAAGAAAAACAACTCGAAGAAATCCTAAAAATCAAGGATCCTGAAAAAATTGAAGTTACTGTACCTAAGGAATCAGAAAACGAAAAATCAGAATCCATTATTGCTCCGACAAGGACCATTGTTTTCAATACTGGATTTGTGGATAAAAAAGAATCCGAAAAAAACATTTCTGAAGTTTCAAAACCGACCGATCAACAAAAATCAAATTTCGAAAATCAACAAACATCAAAAACGACAAATTTTCAAACATCTCAATCCTCCAATTTGTCTTCTCAATTATCTCCTCCAATTGTTTCGAAATCAGAATCTTCTTATTCAAAAATGTTACAACTTTTAAAACCTTCATCGAAAAATATTCCTTCTTCGTCGTCTTCAGATGACGAATTCGAACTAAAAAAATCTTCGACGATTTCTGTCACGAAAATTACAGAATTCAATCAAGAAAAAGAAAAACCAAAAATAGACTTTGGAAAAAACCTCTTCGGCGGAGGAACGAACCTGGGGGCGAAGATGCAGCCCCTGACCGGAAAGGACGATTCCGACGATGACTTCTTCAACTAAACATCTACAGTACTCCAGCCCAATACGAAACTTTTCGATTATATGAAACTTGTCTCATATATTTATATTCCAATTTTTACAATTTTAATTCGAAAATCTAAAAAATATTTGAAATAATTTTTTTACATGAAATTTTAGAAATTATTTTAAATTTTCACTTTTTTATGAACTTTTTGGAAGAAAATCGAGGTATTCTTAGAAGAAGGGGTTAGTCTACAGAATCCAGAATTCTGAAGGTTAACTATTAATTCTGACTTCAGATTCAGAATCTGCAAGTCCGATTACATTCTTGAAAGTACTTTTTATTCAATTGTAACTGATAAATTGAAACATGTCTGGGACACGAGTTTCATATAATAAATTTTAGATTTCTTTACACTTGGATAACAAGTATTTAAAATAAATTTCCCAAACTTGTAGATTCAGAATCTGAAGTCAGAATCCAGGATTCTGAAGCTTAACTATTGATTCTGACTTCAGATTCAGAATCTACAAGTCCGATTACATTTTTAAAAGTACTTTTTATCCGATTTTAATTGATGAATTTGAATACAAGTATCTCAGTACTAACTTTTCAGCTAGGTACTGTAAAAACCGAGTTTTATTAATAAAAATTTAATTATTAAATAACTGTTCAAAAATAACACCATATATCTACTGAAGACAAGTTGTTGGATTACCGTCACATCCACTGCATCCAACACTGGTGATTCTTGGGTAAGCAGGGTCACTTACGGGTTTAAAGCCAATTTCGCCGTTGGTTACGGTAAGTTGGTCTCCTGCTGTGAAGGTAGTTCCTCCGGTTACAGGAGTCAATCCGGCAGTGTCACTGACAGTAGTCAAAACTCCATACATGGCACAGTCTGCTCCGTCACAGAAAGGCCAGAAAGTAAGAGCAATATCTGGATCCTGGCCCGTCCAAGTGTAACAAATCCCTGCTTCGTCGCAAACACAGAGATCCGGACAGTTGTTAGTGTTGATGGATCCCGCAGCTTCTCCAAGTTCTTCCTGAGGAACTTCAGAAGAAGTACTAGGCCAGTATCTGTCTGCACCGTCGGCACATTCTTCACAAGTTGCTGAAAGTTAATTTTTCAGAGAAATCATGAAATTTAACAATCATTAATCTTTAAAAAATCATGAAATTTAACAATCATTAATCTTCAAAAAAATCATGAAATTTAACAATCATTAATTTTTTTTTAAATCATGAAATTTTACAATCATTAATCTTCAAAAAAATCATGAAATTTAACAATCATTAATTTTTTTTAAAAATCATAAAATTTTACAATCATTAATCTTCAAAAAAATCATGAAATTTAAGAATCATTAATCTTCAAAAAAATCATGAAATTTGACAATTATTAATTTTTCAAAAAATCATTAATAAAAAATATAATTTTATAAATTTGAATTTTAAGTTTTAAGATGTTAGAAAACTCACAAGTAGGATCAACGGCGCCCCAGACTTCAGGTTGAAGTTCGTGATCGTTTTGTTGGAACATCAAAACTTGGCCATCGATAGCAGGACAAGTTGTAGGTTCTACTTCTCCTCCACCTCCTCCTCCTGTTGCCATACATCCATAACTATTTTCTACCGAAAGTAACAATAATGTAAAAATCAGCACTTTCATTTTCCGAGAAAAGCGAGAGTGAAAATTGCGTAAATTAGTTTCATCCACTTGCATAAAACCAGTTGCTAAATCGGGTCATTTCTTGTGGGCGAACAGATTAGTTAAATCACAGACCGAATTTGAAACTTAAAGTTGGATCTTTTTCAGGATGAAAGATTCGAGACTAATCAATTTAAATTACTTGATTTTTTGCAGAAATGCTCCGAAAAATTCATTTATGTAATCTTTGGGTTGAAACCTAAAACAATTAAAATTTTCTTTTTTAAAATAAAAAAATAATAAAAATCCAACAAAATTAAAGAATTTAAATTTTCGAAAATTTAATTAGATGGTTTTTTAGAATTATTTAAAAAATTGATTATTTTTTATAAATCAACATCGGCAGTAGGTCAGAAAGTACAAGTATCTTCGGATAATTGATAAAACTGATTTTTCATCGAGATTGATAGATTAGGGATCTTCTGAGATTACATCTCTATTGAAAATAAAGAAAAATCTCAAAAACATTTAAACCAGCAAAGTAACAATCAGTATTAGCACATTGCGGACAATGTATGTTTTTGGATGTTGTCCCGTGGATCCAAAGTGATATATTTTTTTTCTCTGGCCCAAATCCGTCAATGTTTCGTTCAATCTAGAGGTATTAGTTAAGAAAACAAAGAAAATCTGAAATCACAAAAAGAAATCTATTACGAAATATTATATGTACCATGCAGAGGTTGTGTACCACATATGACCTCTATGTCCATAATGTGTTAAAGATGGAAGACATGTTAAATGTACAAAAACTTTCATGGACTTTTGCAGTAACTATTTCAACAAAAACGTAGTCGAAGACTATTTAACACATTGCGGACAATGTATGTTTTTGTATGTTGTCCCGTGGATCCAATGTGATATATTTTTTTCTCTCTGGCCCAAATCCGTCAATGTTTCGTTCAATCTCGAGGTATTTGTTAGTTATAAAAACAAAGAAAATCCGAAATCACAAAAAGAAATCTGTTACGAAATATTGTGTACCATACAGAGGTTGTGTACCACATATGACCTCTATGTTCACAATGTGTTAAAAAAATAAACAACTTAAACGAACTATAAAATAGTTCCTTATTTTGTTAAATCTATTTCATTTTTTTGTTTTTATATTTTCTTCATAATTAAATTAACATACTTGTTAAACAAAAATTAATTGTAAAACAATTTCGAAATTAGCAGGAATCAAAGGGAGGAACTGTTATAAAATCTTTGAATTATCCTTCCTTCAAAAACTTCTTGTCACTAGGAACTCCATCTATCTCAAACGCTACTTTTACTTTTTATCAGCCTGTTAGGATAGAAACCAGAAATATTACAATAATCTTTACTAGAATAATAAGGTATAGATAACTATTATTATATATTCCTCACACAACCAACCGAGAATGTCACTTATGTTCCACAATACCCCATACTCCCTGATATTCACACTTTTGTTTCAAGTATTCCCTTCCTAGTCTAGTTTCTGTCCTAACATAAAAAATCATACATGATATATACTGTATCGATATATTACATACACACAAAACATGGTACATGATATATAGTGTATCGATATATTATATACACATTGCTAAAATAGAAAACAAAAATATATAACCTTTACTAGAATAATAAGGTATAGATAACTATTATTATATATTCCTCACATAACTACAACCAAGAATGTCACTTATGTTCCACAATACCCCATACTCCCTGATATTCACACTTTTGTTTCAAGTATTCCCTTCCTAGTCTAGTTTCTGTCCCAACAGAACCTTTCAAGGTTTCGATTTTATTTCACATCTACATTACAACAAACTTCAGTTTTTCGGATTTCCATGTATGTCAAAGTCGTAAATACTCTTCGAATACTCGCTGTTCCAATCCCTCAGGAACAGATCTCTGATGTCATTGACCACTGGACTGGCTTGAGTGGAATCTTCTCCTTGGATCACAATCGAGATTCCGGCAGTGTTGGTGAAGTAATCTGCGGACCAGTTGCTGGTCATGATGAGAGCAGTGTTGTCCGTGACCATGTACTTGTTGTGGTTCACTCTACTGTAGGGAATCGTTATATTGTAATCAGGAACCTGGAAAAGTCTGACTTCAATGGATCCATTCCCGGCCAAACTCGTGTTAAAGTCTTGGAGGGAATAGAGATAAGAATAAAACTCCTCCCAAGTGTGGGGCCATCTGGACATCAATAACCGAACATTGACGTGTCTTTCGAAAGCAGCTCTTTTAAAAGCGGAATCAATAACGTTCCAGTAATAATTCTTGGACAGATACAATGACCTGGGGGCATAGTCCATGACAGCAGCATAAACGAAGTTATTCGCGGCGTCCACGGCCTTCACAAAAGCATCGATGTCGTTCTCTCTTCCAGATCCCCTGAATTCTGGAGGAGAGACACTGAAGTAAGCTACCGATGGATGATCGTTCAATTTCACTGGTTGAGGATTGAGAGAGTTGAAAGGAGTAGAGTAGTCCTTAGGCCAAGAAACCGGGAGTTGAGCCTTAGGAAGTCCCATTTGCCAGTAGACTTGGAAGATTCTGTCGAGATCAGCAGCAAGACAAGGACAATCGAAAACCGCTACTCCGAGTTCCTTGACCTGAATACAGTAAATTAATCGGAATTTTAAAACTTTCATCAATGAATTCAGAATCATCAAGATTTTAAATTTTGCATGTCATTCAAGATTCTTAAACAAGTACCTTCAGAATTCTAATAAGTTCTAAAATCACTTTCTTCAAAGTTCTTATTTTTCTTAAATTCCAAAATCTTGAAGATAAATATCAATCCCTATTATCTAAAGTTCCAAAATCCTACACAAAATTTAAAAAAAAATTTTTTCAAACTTTTTCGAAAACCTCATTTTTTAAATCCCAAAGTTGAACATTTTTAATCAAAATTAATAAACCCCTTACTTGAGTCAGTGATCTCCAATCGAAGTTGGTGGACCCAACGTAGAAATGCTTATTGTCGATGATCATAGTTTTGGTATGCAGAATCCCGCCAGAATACCAATGACTAAAATTCAACGATCTCACTTCAGCCCATCCATTTTCGGACAACATTGCTGTTTCAGGCATGTCTTCTGCGTTCTGTGCTATGTGGATCTTTATTCCTCTTTTTCCCGCGGCAATGACTGCATTCAAGACATCCAATCCAGGCTGACAAGACGGATCAAAAGTCGTAAATCCATCTCCAGTGTCGTTGTAGTTCAAAGTCCAATAATACGATCCAATGTGGATCGATTCCTTCGCAGAATTCAGCAACTGAATCCAGGCCGAAGAAGTAGTGTTGTACACCTTCTGACCCGGAAATTTCAATCCCCAAGGAATAGATTCGACCAAATTATAACTGAAAATAGCTACTGTAATTCTCTAAAAAAATTCCATAATGCTTGACTTGTGAAAAACCTAATCCTCTTATTTTTATCAAAAAAGCTTACTTGCATGGAGAGTCACAAGTTGGAAGCTCTGAAATTTTCCAAAAATTAGTGAAAATAAAATCATTCACAAGGAATTCTGTAATTTTTGTCTTTTTTGGTACAACAAAAAAAACTATTTTTAGGTTGTTAAAAAACATTTAAAATAAGATAATTCAGACCTGCAGATTCACAATCTGACGTCATAATTGGAAGTCAACCTTCGGAACCCTAACTTCTGAATCTTCGGATTCTAAAGGTTAACTTCTAACTATGACGTCAGAGTGTGAATCTACAGGTCTGAATTATTTTATTTTAAATGTTTTTTAACAATCTAAAAGTAGTTTTTTTTTGCTCTACCAAAAAAGACAAAAAATCACGTAGAATGTTGCTTATAGTTAATTTTTTAGATTCACCTTCACTGTTTACAATGGTCGTATTGTAGATTTTCTCGGTGGTTTTGTCCGGTTTTATCCCGATGTAATAAGCCTAAAAATAAGATAACTTTAGAAAATTAATTTCCGCAAACTTGCATCTTCGAAAAGGTCAGAAAATTTTACTTTTAACTTCATGAAAAAATTATTCAACACAAATTCCTTGATTTTTCGTAAAAAATGGATTTCATATACCAATGAAAATTATATAACTTAATTTGAAAAAGAAAAAATTAATCGCTCCTGGGTGGATTCGAACCACCAACCTTTCGGTTAACAGCCGAACGCGCTAACCGGTTGCGCCACAAGAGCTTGTTGCAGACGTCGAAAACGTAAATTTTGATGCAGTTCTTTTGACGTAAATTTCTATAAATTTTCAGCGCATTCCAAAAATTAAGGTCGCAAATCTTAGTACCAAAAATTTCCCCTAATTTGTGAGAGATTCCAGAAGACTATGGGATTTCTGAAAATATTAAAATCGTCTACGAGGGTTCAGAAAAGTATAAAATTATTTAGGAAAAGTTAAAGTTTTATAAAAAATTTTTGGACTTAAAATTACTAAATTTGAGTTTTGTTGGTTGAGTACGGTAGACAGAGGAGAAATTGAACCCACCCCGATCCACATGCCGGAAGTGACGACGGCAGTCACACCTATGATTACAAACGGCAAAAAATTGGAACTGATCGCCATGTTTCGAAATCTCAACCCTAGAATTCACATTCAATTATTCCTATTTTAATCAAAGTTCAAGTCGTAATTCACCGCTATCGGCTGTAAATATAAAAAACTGACAATACACGAGTTTTCTATGGGAGCAAAGGGATTGATAGGACGTCTTACATAGGGCTTTGGAAGATAAAAGACGGACTGGCTTCTGAAGGCGATAACAACACGTGTCGAAGACAGCCAACTTTACTTCACATAATTTGCAGCCAAATTCGGACTTGGGGAAGTATATATGAAAAAATCAAAAAAGTACAATTTCAAAAATTAAAAACATTTGAAAAACTGCTTAAATTTAACTTTAAAAAATTTAGTATATATTAAAAAAATAAAATTGGTTTATCTGATTTCCAAAGAACCAATGGCTAAAAAAATCTGATTGGCGCCAATCTCAATCGATCAGAAACAACAGCAATGAATCAATTGCCAGACAAGTCTTTGGATTTTCGTGACCGACCTCATTTGCTCATCTGAGAAAAATTTACTCAACTAATTATTCACAAAAATATCGGAAATTTTCTTACATTTACGACAAAAAAGTAGTTTTATTAACATTGAAAATTTAAACAAATTTCATAAAATTTCGTAATTTACCGAGTACTTATTCAGAATCCGTTATTTTTATTTTAAAATATTCTGAAATAGACAAATTGGATGGATATATGAAATCTTATATTTGCAGGTTGTAAAAACGAACAAGAACTTTCCTGTTATCGGAATTGCAGATCATGTTTTTGAAGCTTCTGTTTTTCTCCAACTTTACTAATTTTAACTTTTTCGTAATGAGATATATTCCGGTTCCTCGGTAATACAGTAATAGTATACATGACTGGCAATCACGAAACTGCATTCGATCTTTGATTGAGGAACTAGGTTGTCGACGCTGATGAACTACCAACCTTGTGTCGGAATAGTCAAGTACAGTAGACCCCAAGAACAGATGCAAAATAGGAACCCAGAATCATTGCAGACCGGTCGAGGAGTACTGAAGAGGTAGCATTAACAAATTCTCTGAATACATGTGGACAATTGAGGACAAGCAGACATTTGGTATAGATTAATTGTAATTTAGTCATATATTATAACATATATTCAAGAAGGGTTCGATAAAATGCTAAAGTTAAACATTCTTGCACCACTTACAACTATCAATTTTTTCTGAAAAAAAAGTTAAAAAAACAGAGATTAAGGTTTTCCATTATCAAAGTCGTTAAAGTTCAACTTCAAACCCGATAGTTAAATTCAGAAATTAAAATTTGGGTTTTTGTCCTTTAAAAACTGCAGATTTTTTTATTTTAAACTTTCTAAACCTTTTGTTCAAAAAAATTGGACTTTATCTAAATTTTCTCAATCAAGATTAGGCTTATAGGTTGTGTTCTAACAAGAAAGTCCAAAATTTCAGTTTCAGACTCTGGTTATCACTTTCGTAGTTGTCGAATTTCGAACTTTTGCATTGAATTTTAAGTTGATTTTGGACTAAATTCGAATCAATTTTAAACCAACTTGAGTTCAAAAATCGAAAGAATCAATTTCCAATTTAAGAGTTCAAGCTCTGAATTCTAAAGATCTTGATCAAACTGAATTGGTTTTGTCAATGCAGTCGAAGATGGCAACAATGGAGAACGGCAGATGAATCATCAATGCAAAAGAGACAAGCGGACTTCTACGCTTCACTATTGATGTATCTAATTCGCGTTTTGTGTTTATCGTAATTACAATGTTTCAAGTAATCGTAATGTCTTATGTATTATATTTTGCTTTACCGTGGTTGTTATAATTATAACTTTCTTTCGTTTAATTACCCGAGTTTGAGGACAACAAAGAAACCGATACAAATCAGTAGTAAGAAAGATTATTACGTTTAGATTCAATTCGAAAATTGAGAAATTCAAATCGAACTAATTCTAATGATTTCAATTCTAATCGATTTTGAACAAATTAGAGTTCAAATTTCGGAACATTCAAATTCTAACTAAATACTTCGATCTCAAATCAATGCTTTCGATTTCTGAACTCGAGCTAGTCCAAAATCGATGTCGGAAAACTAGATCTGGCCTCATCTAGTCCGAAACTAATATGGAAGAAAAAACGTCTCTCGGCAGGCATCGAATCCGCATCGTCTTGCTATCCGGGGAAGTGCTTTTCTCTTAAGCTACGAGAGTGACCTTTCCCATTCCATTCCTGGAAGCAGAATCGTTTCTCCTGAACGATCGCTCCTTTCTTGCTACGCTTAATGTCGCGACAATCGACAACTCTAGTCACTTTGATAATACAAAGCACAAAACTTCATGAATTATCTCTTTTCAAAAACCTTATAATCTCATGTGACGGATTCTGAATACAACATTAAAAAACTTTTATTTCATATACAGATAATTTCAAAAAATCATTTCAATTATTATTAAGTGTCCTAGTCTTCTTCTTCACTCTCACTCCGAAATCTGCTAATTCTCTTACAGGATAAAAGTGAGGCATGCTTGATTTGAAAATGATACTTTTTGCAATGATTAGACCTCCTCTAACTCCATCTTTATCATTCGTCTGGAAGAAATCCAAATATTTCCATCCGATGGTATAACTAATTTCCTTCACGTATTTTTCACAATCCTTCTCGGCATAATTGTAGATCAAATAACAATTATTGTAAACTTTTAATTGTTCTTTGAGTTCGTTTATAAAATCAGTCTTGTTTTCCATACTATTAATATACTTAAAGTAAACCATACATCCGTGGTTCAAGGTAAATGCCGCGGCGTTGTACGTAATATTCTTTGATTCATGGTCCTGCTTAATTCTAACGATATAGACGACTTTTCCAATTTCAAACGTTAGATTCTTCTTGTATAGCCAGTAAGTATAGGTTCCAGTTCTTGGAGGAATAATCTCAGTAGGAGCGTTTTTGAAGTGTTTTTTGGCTAAGATCAAGATTCTGTTCCTGCGTTGTAGATCTTTCTCGGAGCAAGATATTACTATTTGGGAGATTTCAAATTTCGAAAATCTAGAGGACAGGTTGCTGAAGAGGATGTTTATATCTTCTGAAAAATCATTAATTTTCATTAAAAGATAATCAAAAATTTTGAAATGAAATTCGAGTATTTTATTTTAGAAATTGTAAAACTTTATTTATTTATATAAATTAACCTTACCTGAATGTACGAACTTCACTGGCTCTTCTTCTTTTCTCGAAGTAATGTTATAAAGTGCGTAAAAATAATGAACCAGATCTATGCTTAAAAGTACCGCCATGGAACTATAATCAATAATTTCACTGGCCGTTTTATGTTTATATCTTTCGTTAGTCGTGAAGGTGACTCGATTGTATGTCACTTTAATTTTGTTATTAAGACTATCTTCGAACTAGCATTCTTTAAATAAATACTGATATGCTAGGAGGAATTTTTGGCAAAATTTCTTCTAATATTCTCCAATTTCATCTTCATTAAATCTGTTTTTCCGAAAGTACAGTTTTTCACTCAGAATTCATCGATTTTCTTCCTAATTTTTTTTCAATAATTATTTTCAAGGACATAAACATGTAAGTTACAAAATAAGGTTGTAATTCTGTATACGATTTCATTATCTCAATCATTGTAATTCATTAAATATATTAAAAGTCCAAATAATTCTTGACTGAACATTTTTCACTTTTTTGAAGTCTTTGCAGTCGAGTTAGTAATGACTAAATTATGAATCTATGATTCTAAGTTTGTTAACTCCATAATTTACTTGTTCTATGAACATCCACATCCGAATGTATAGCTATTGATAATTTTCAATCAATAAAATCACAATTTAATATTAGAAAATGTGATTCTTAATAGTTGAGTATCGAAATTGAGATGTTTAAAAAGTAACACTTACCAATTATTAAGCTTTCTATAAAAATGATTTAAATTTTATTTATTATAATCTTTCAGATCAGGAAATGCCCTATCATATCCAATTGATATCATTTTGTTAAGCAAAAAATCATCAATTTTGATCGTTACTTCGATTAATGTTTGGATTATCGGTAATAATTTTCAAATATTTATAAGCTTTTCATTTCATCATCATTAAGTTAACCTTCAAAACATCTATAACGAAGCAAAAATTACTTCAACTGAAATTTCAATGTTTATAAAAAATGATGGATTATCAGAGAATTTTGTAATGCATTTCAAATAAGTTTTGCATTAAAATGATTTTTAATATCCAATCTCTTATTTCCTTGAGAAACAAATCTTCTAAATAAATTACTAGAACTTTGAATTAATCTTTGATTAGCAATCAGTGCTCCATTCTTATCCAAAATGACACCTTAATGATTACACTCCATGATATTATGAAAATATAGTCTGTATTTCACAAGAAGTGCTTTTATTTTTCTCGAAAATAGAACAAAGTCAAAACGATTCTTAAATACGTTTGTTTATCACCTTTATTTTAATTGGAAGAGTATGGCAATGCTTTTCTGAAGAGGCAGAGATGAACTAGATAACAGTTTTCCTTTATTTAAAGACAATTTGCACATAAAACACACAAGGGAAGTTCTAATCAGCTTCTTTCGTGTACTTTACTATACAATTCACTAATCCTCAATATTCAATGAATATAGAACAAAGCAAAGAATAGGAATGAGTAAAAACAACATTATTCCAGAAGTATTACTATTGTTTGACGTATCATCGAAAGTGTTTCATTCATACCTTATTTTCAACCTTATCTGAACCAACTTATACGAGACAGAAATATAATGAAAGTCGTGTTAATAAGCAATCATAACATGAGCAATACTACTGTTTATTTGAACGTTTAATTTTCTTTGCTTTATACTTTTGATATCTCTACTCAAAATACAATCATTTAATTGTTTTCTTTATTTTTGTGAAATTCAGCGTTATCAAAGGATCAGCAATCAAGCTTATAGTTCATGATGAGTCGAGTATCTCTCGTATCGAAATCAATCTTTCTGAAAATTTTTTCATTTTTTAATCAAGAAAATTTCGATTCCTTATGCTTGATCCTTTGCTCATATTTTTGATTAATAATCTTCTAAAACTAATTGCTTTCTTATTTTTCTCAAATTTTAGCATTAGTTATACATAGTGGTAAATAATATCCATAATTATTATCACCTTCAATCATCCAGATAGATTCAGTCACTAGCGTTTCCAATAACGAGTAGAAAAATTAATCTATAATGACTGTAAAATTCTATAGTTTTAGATTCATTCAAAATGGATATATCCGTATTCGGGATAGACATTGGAACTACGAAACTCGTTATTGCTCAACTGCATTCAAGAACTTTCACTTTCATCCTAAATAATGAAAATAAAAGTAAGTTACAATTATCCCTATGCATTACAAGTCTACTTTTCAGATGTTACTCCTACCTACAGTTATTACCAAAATCAAGATGTCGAGATATATGGCAGAAAAGCCAAAGAAGTTTCTGTACGTAACTATGAACATATTTTCTATGATAGTAAGCGACTAATTGGTCAGTGCATAAATTCTAAGTTAATCAATACCTATAGAAATTACTGGTCGTTCTCCATCGACTCCAAACTTGATGATAAATCCGGAAAAGTGTATTACAAAAACAGTGATGGAGAGTTAATCTGCCCGGTAAAAGTAATTGCGGATTGGTTAAATTTAATCATCCAGAACAAATCTGAAATTCAAGTCAGAATTGTCTATCCTGCAGCTTTTACTTCGATCCAAAAACTAGCTTTAATAAAAGCTGCTGAAAAAACAAATGCCAAAGTTGATAGACTAGTGCCAAAGGCAATTGCCGGACTGATCTCTTACCATGATAGAATGAAATCTACTAAAGACACAACTAGTTTTATTTTCACCCTTGGAGGAGGAACATTAGACACTACTATTGTTCAATATCTTCATTCGTCAGAAACCTACAAAGTCTTAATTTCAAATGGAGATTCCGAACTGGGTGGAAGGGACTTTGATCTCGTTGTCGTCAAGATCATGGAGGAGAAACTAAGTAGTCAAGTAGATTTTAATCATTTCCAAGGTTTAAAGCGAAAAGCCAAAACCCGATTGAAGATCCTCCAGAAAGCCTCAGGAATCAAAGAAGACCTGAGTGAAACTGAAAGCGAGACTCTTCCACTAAGTGACATTTATCACGATGCTAAAGATGACGAAATCCTAAGATCAGAGTTTCACGAAAAAAGTAAACATCTTATTCAGCGGATTCGAAAAGTTTGCCAACTTACAGTAAGTGAAGCTAAAAAGGCTGAAATTCAAATCGACGAGGTACTTTTGTTTGGGATGGCTTCTAGCATGGCATTTGTTAAAGAAATGATGAAAGAATTCTTCGGAAGTGAAGTTAAAATTCATAAATCCACAGGAATGACACTGGATTTTGCAAGAGGAGCAGCGCTTTCTCCTTTATTCAAAGTAAAAAACATATCTTATTATCCTATCGGAATCCAACTTCCAAATGAAGGACCGAAGATTATTTTTGAAAAGAATCTTCCACTACCTAAAACAATCTCTGTTGATTTTGAAGTGGTCAACCAAGATCGTCTAGTTATTCCGGTAATTTAATTTTGAACATATTTTTATAATAAACAACTTTAGATCTATGAAGTGTTATCGTCAAGAATACAAGAAACCACACCGTTTGCTGATCTTGTGATGGAAAATATCCCAGAAGGAAAAGTAACAGTGATTATTGACTTCCTACTAGATAAAAGTGGAATGTTACACACGACGGCAAAAGTGAAAGGAAAGAATGAATTGATAACTCAAGTCAAGTGCCGATATCAATTCGACTAACCACGGGATGAATATAAAGCAAAGAGATAAGGCTAAACTATAATCCTGATGATGTAATCCCTTTTCATTGGTTGTCAGATATTGATTAAATCGGTAAAACAACATCGATGTTGCTAGTCTTAAATTTCAATTGAAAAATATTCTAAGACAGTCGTAGTAACGAATACAGATTGACGACTCTGGAGTAATAAACTGCAAAGTTATATATATTTAATTATAGTTGTAAGAAGTTTGTTTTCAGATTGTTTTTTGAATAATCGGGGAATCTGAGGTGATTAGAATTAACTTTATAGAAACGTTTTCCTGGTTGGTGATTGATTTGAATAATGGACTTGTCTTTGCCATTGAAGCAAGTTTTCAAAGTGGATGCACACAAAGAACGGTACATGATATACAGTTTGTCGATACATTGAAATAGCTCTGATGCATCGGGTACACTGTATTTTATATACCTATATGATGAATATAATGTACTTATATTTTTTGGTGTTTTTCCCATACTGTGCAAAGTTCGCTTTTTAGTACAATATTGTACGGTATAAAGACAAACTAAACACTCAGATTTGCAATTTTTCATCGCAGATATGTTTTGATATGATTTTCCTTCTAATGAATTAGTTTGTCCTAAAGCCTGAGATCAGAATTGCTCAGAGTTTTTTACTTGTTTCGTGAAACTTCTTCTTCGATTGGTTCTTCTAATGTAACGTACTCATACGTTGTGCTAAGTTTATGTACAGGTATATTAGAGCTATTTTCACATGTACTGTTGTAACATTCTGTAAATGTGCTGAAGAATAACTTAAATACTTTGCAATTATGAAAGTCTATATTATATCCATTAAAATTCCTCTAATACGACTTGAAAAATTTCAAAACTTTATGATGAAAACATTAAACAGATTGATTAGCTTTTTCCTTATAAAACTCAAAGGCATATCTGGCAGCTCCATTGACGACAGAATTTTCTACAAATTTGAAAATCTTGGGGTCCTTTTTAAAAATGTCCCCAAGGATATCTTTCTCGAAACAAGGCATTTTACAACCTCTTCCGGTGAAAAGGACGACGTTGATGTCTTGTTCATTCGATTTTTGGATAGTCTTCTGGATCGCTTTTTTCATTTTCGTAAGCAGAGGTTGTACTGCTATTTCGAAGCTCTCTCTAGTTACTGTGATGTGGATATCGTCTTGTGAAGAAGGGATTAAGGAAGACAAAGGGATTCTGGAAAGAAAATTAGGACTTGGAATACTCGTAAGATTTGAAACTTACTGTACGCTTTTTTTCTCTGATAATTCTCGTTTTACTTTTTCACTCTCCTTGATCAACCTAGCTTTGACGTCGGCATTTTTCAACTGTTCTGAGTACTTTTTTGGTATAAAGCCTTCAATCAACTCCGCGACTTTGCCATCGAATTCGATTCCTCCGAGAGATCCATCTCCACCTGTACTTTCAATTTCATACTTGGATTCTTCGTATTTTAGAAGAGCTACATCGAAAGTTCCTCCTCCCAGATCCAATATTAATACGACTGTTTCATTTGCGATAATTCCGCGATTATAACGATATTCGAAAAAAGAAGCAACAGGTTCCTGGATGAGTTCAGGAACATGGATTCCGGCGAAAGTAGCAGCTGCATATATGGATTCTTTTTGTTTTTCAGTGAAATACACTGGTACAGCAATTATTGCTTCTCTTATGGATATGTTGTACTTTTTTTCAGCTAAATACAGTAATTCATTAAGTAACTTTAAAAGTATTTCTTCTGGGGAATAAGTTTTATCTGTGTTAATTGGTTTCAATTTGACTCTTCCTCGATTTTCGATAATTTCAAAGGGCCATTTCCAGCCCATTTTTGTGATTTCTTCAAAATTTTTTCCGATAATCCTCTTCACGTCGAAGATGGCTTCAGTATTGAAGGTTTTGTCGATTTCTACAGTATCGCTTTTGTCGATGATGATTCTCGAGGGGACCATAATGGTGGAATCTATGTTGTCCATATCCGAAGTCGACAAAATTCCAATCGAACAAGACGTAGTACCGAGATCGATGCCGATGTAAAATTCGTTATTTTTATAACCATTTTCGTTTTTATTTTCTGAATTATCAGAATCAGAATCATCTGTAACTTTGTTGACTAAATTTCGTCGATTTTGAATATCTGTAAAACTTTCAGATTTTTATTATTTTTTAAAATCATTTCAAATTTAACTCACATTTTGGTTTGTAATTTAAATCAACGTATTCTTCACAAGGAATATATAAAAATTTATTTTTCTTGAATCTCACCAAAGCCCCTCGGACTCCATCGTATTCGTCGGATTTGATCATTTTCGAAATCTGGATATCTTTTTTCAGTAATTTTAAGTTTCCTTCAGGCACATGTTTGTTTTTATGACAAAGAACAACAAAATTAAATTCATTATATTCTTTTTTAATTTCTTTAAATTGATTCACAAATTCCTCTATTTCAATACTTTCTATATGATTAAAATAAATCATATATCGTTCAATGTTTTTAGGATTCCCAGAACCTAGATTCTCTTCTTTCATGTTGAAAAATGCGGCTTCATATTTCGTAATTTTTCCGTTGATTTCTATTTTTAATAAAACATAAATATCACAAACATTAATATTATTGTATCTTTGGCTTATCCAGTAATCATATTTAGGAGCATTGATTTCGGTTAAAGTTATTTTGTCCATAGAAATCCGCAGGCAATCAGAAGCAACGTGGATGACGTAATCTTTGTCGAGTAACATTTTCTCAGTACAACACAAAACTAATTTTTTGATTGTGTCACATTTTAACCTAGTTCTGAGATTGTTAAAAGTATTTTCAAGAGTTATAAACAACGATTCATCAATAACTAAAAAGAATAATTTTAAATTTTAAATTAACAACAAACTTACAAATATCCTGAATTTGGAATTTTTTACTTTCATCGTCGGAAATAGCGTAGCCTTTTTCAAGATCCACGGCGAGATACATTGGTAAATATTGATCTCAACTGATTCATGAGAGGAAAAACAGCAAAGAAAGTCGTGTTATCAGCGACGCACAGAATGGAAGAAATATAAACAATGAAATGCCTCGTTGATCTTAAGCATTCACACATGATATTTTAACTTGATTACAATCTACACTCTAATGTAACTGCAAATCATATAGAATTCATATATGAAAACAATAAATAAAATTAGTTTTCTAAGCAGTGAAATTAATATTTTTAAATCTCATAGAAATGCGGTTTTTGGCATTCTGTTCTGAACCACCTCTGAGCGCGGTTCTTTTGTCTCAGATTTCTCATTTGTGTCGTTCATTTTTCTCTTTTATTTCATTTCTTTTGCGTTATCCATATATAAATTTATAAATATCCTGATCCTAGAGCTTAAATTAGATGATGGAATTATGAAATTCGACAGGTCTGTATTAAACTAAGAAGCCAAAAATTAATTAAAAGGAAACGTAGACGATGAAGGTGGTTTAGTCGGGTTGTTAGGGACAGAATTGAGTTCTGTTTGAGCTAATTCTAGTTAGTATGTTTTAATCATTGTTTATTTTCGTTTTAGGTATTGAGACGAGTTAGTTAGAAGTCTAAGAATAGGGGAAATGAGAATAAGGGACTTTAGTGGAAGAATCAACTACAGAATACCTCTTTATTTTCTCAAATCCGGCAAGAATCCATATACTTTTGCTATTGAAGTGGTTATCGAACTAGATGAGGGATTTTCTAAAAAAAAGTGACTAAAAATGAGAAATTGACAAAACTATCAAGAAGGAAATTTTCGAGGTTTATTTTTGGGGATTATTCTACGTAATTTTGCACTTTTTTATGAAATTCTAGTCCAAAATTCAGATATCTTTGAACTTTAAAAAATATCTAAAGTAATCAAACTCGTGGATTCTGAAGGTCTGTTTTCAATTCTAACTTCAGATTCGGAATCTGGATTTTATTACTTTATTCTGAATACTTGCTTAAATTTAAAAATATCTAAATTTCGTGCAAAATTAAGTAAAATGATTATTATTTAAGAAGAATTATTTTCATTAAAATAAGAAACCCATATATCGACATTTCCGATTTTCTTCGGAACTTTGAAAAAAATTATTTTTTATTAATTTCAATGTTAATAAACATAATGTTAAAGATCCTCGATGAATTAACGGTTATTGACCATTTTTATTTTTTTTAAAATTATTTTTAATTCAATTTTTTCAAGATGCTCCAAGAGAACTTCTACACCGGAGGTTGGTGTTTTTTGAATTTAATTTATAATTTTGGAATTTTCAGAAGACGTTTCTGCTGTTGTGTTTGATTTAGGAAGTCACTCAATTCGAGCCGGTTATGGAGGACTGCACGAAACCCCTAATGTAAGTGCATTTTTCACAGGTAATTTGCAATCACGTCTGACTGAACTTAATCAACACGTAAGAACTGTCAATTACGGTATTCGTTGGATTCTAGATGACCGTAACAGATGATAGGGTTGGAATTCTAAGGTAGATCCTAATTGAACACAATCAACTTGTTTATATATTTCTAATTCCGAGGAAAAATAACCTGAACATGTTGGTTGTGCTCAATTAGACTCAATTTTCGTTGGATTACAATTCCACTGTTGATCACGTTCAGTCAGATGTGATTGCAAATTGGATGAGTTGCAAAAAACTGCTTCATTTTTATCTCCAAAAATTTCACTAATTAGCCAGATTTACCATTTCATTCGGGAACTACCAGTTCGTAAGCGTGCGAGAGAGTTCACTCGCAACAAACAAAAAATCAACTGATTTTAGGTATATGTTGAACTTTTAACATTTATGAATTTAAATAGGTAAATTACATCAGGACTTGAGAGGTCTTCAAAACAATAAAAATTACGCTGGATTTTACTGGAATGGATTATTTCAAATCTGACAGCCGTTCGTTGCTATATAAAATTAATCATTGCCGGTCTTTTTAGTTCGTGTTCCCTTCCGTTCTTGGATATGCTTCACAACCAGAATCTTCTGATAGAAAGTTATATTTCGGAACAACAAAGCTAAATGCTGTTCCGGTAGACTCGGGAGAATACGTTCAGATAATCAAAAATGGAAAAATAGATAATTGGGAAGCCTTCGAATCGGCGTTTGATATCCTCATGAAAAATTTCATCAAAGCAGATCCATCGACAACTCCGATATTTTTTTCAGAACATTCTGTTTATGATCAGAAACAGAGAGACAAAATTGCGGAATTAATGTTCGAAAAATTCAACACGAAAGCGATCGCAATCTGGCCAAATGCACCGTTGGCATTGTGAGTTTTTATTTAAAAAAAACTTGTTAAATATTTTTTTAGATTAAGTAAAGAGAAAATTTCCGGAGCTGTAATCGACGTGGGAGCTTCTGGAACGACGATCAGTTGTGTTTACCAACTGTACATGTTGAGGAAATGCAAGTCGATTTTAAAATTATATATATTTTTTGATTTTTTAGCAATCCAAACATCAAATTTAGGAGGAGATTACCTAGCACAAGCAGCAAAAGATCTTTTAACTGAATTAAATCTCAAAGTTCCATATAAGCCGACAGGGAATAAATCCGTAGATGAAATCAAAGAAAAAAAAACCTTGAACACAATTGCGATGGAACTTTTGGAATTTAATCCTTATGAATTTGATCACAAGATCGACAAGAAACATCCGGGTCTTCCAGATGTGGATTACGAAATCGACAGGGTAATCCAGAAGTTCACCGGACCTCAGAGGTCCCGAGCATGTGAAGGATTTTTCGATTTAAAATATCTTCCAGAAAAATACCACGAAGGTGCTGTGACATTGCCCGATATGATCATGAGAGCCATAGACAACATTGATGTCGATATAAAAAGAGTAATTTTTAAAATTAATTATTTTTAAAATTTTTGTAATTTTTAGAAATGCTGCAGTTCTTTTATGACAACTGGTGGTGTTAGTGAAACTCCAGGTTTTATTGCTAAATTAAGAAATATGAAAATGTCCCATAGACTTCATTACGCGGTGAATGCTTACACGGGAGCTCATCATCTGCCGTCATTGGACGCTTGGAAAGGAGCCTCGGTGCTTGTCGGAACGGGAAGTTTTCAGCAATTGTGGTTTTCGAAAGAACAATACACAAATTCGACAAAACGGGAACAATTGTACCATTATTAATATTCAAACATTGTGAAAATTGTTTATATAAAATTGTACTTTAAACTGAAGGAATTCGAACTTATCCGAATCGCGGTTTGATTCTTGAAGCGAAATTTGCGATTTTTTGCGAAAACTTTCCATTGTTTTTTTTTCGATTTTCTTTGATTATTTTTATAATTTTTTGTTTTTAGATAATTGAAATGGATCAAACTATTGAAACAATCGTCAATCTGCCATGGCGCAAGATTTTGATAAGTGGAGCTGCGGCTTTCGCTGCGTATGCCGTCTACTTCGATTACAAGAGAACTACTCATCCTGACTATCAGAAGCACATTAGAGAAAGTAAGTATATACTTTATTGCTTATAGATTGTAATTTATATGTGAATTTAGATCGGGCTAAAAAGAACAAATCCACCGTTTCGGCTGCTCAGATTACTTTACCTAATTTGAATAATCCAGAAGAAGTCCAAGCTTTCTTCCTGCAAGAAGTCCAGATCGGAGAAGAAATGATGGCTTCTGGTATGATTTTGAAGCTAATTGATATATGAATTTCGTTGTTTACAGGAAATCCAGCAATGGTAGCAGAAGGAGCTGAACATCTGGCCTATGCCGTCTTGCTTTGTGGTCAATCCGAACAACTATTGGCGATTTTCCAACAGACCTTCCCACCAAATCATTATCAACTTGTTCTTTCGAAACTTCAAGTCGTCAAAGAACGTGTTGGTGAGCATATTTCACGTGGAGGATTCAACAGAGACACTGGAGATCAAGGTCCAACAGTTCAGCCAATCGACGACGACGATTTGGAGTAAACGGGGCTTTTAAGGATTTAGTGATCGCTAGTGAAAATGATCTGATAATTGTTGGTTTTTATTCAAAATAATAGATTTTGTTTTTTACAATTAATTAACAATTGAATGGATATTCCGACATCCACATTCAGTGATTTTATTGAATTTGAGAGTTCTAGCCTCAGGCAAAGCTCCATCATCACAATCAGTTAATTCTTCTTCTACAATCGCAGTGTTTATCGGGACACAAGCAGAATTTTCATTTTCTTTATTAGGAAATATATGACTTCCTTTTTCAGAGGTCTTACAGAGACCACCACAAATGAGGACTTTCACGATTCCTCGACATTTTTTTCCATTTTGGTCTTCTTTGGAAACAGGTACAGTATGATTGTCGAAACGAGTACAGATTTCATGTTCAGTTGAGAAGATAACTGAAATGAAAGTTACCTAAAAATTTATAATTTTTAAAAATTCAAATATTTTTAACTTTTTAAATAATTTAAAAATTTTTTATTTTTAAAATTCTTTAAAAACTTACAAAAATAAAAATTCCAACAATTTTAGACATTTTTGAAATTAGTTTATTCAAAAAAATAATTTTTTTTCATTTTTAAAGTGAAATTTGATCTTTTCGATTGAATTTATCGATTATCCCCTGAGGCAATTTTGAAAATACACAATAATTCATTATTTATTTTTTATTAATTTTTCAAAAAAATCAACAACATTGAAAAAAAAAATAAAATTTTCAAAATTAATTTCATTTCAATTTTCCATTACAGTATCCATCGTTGAAGAATTTTCAAATGACATCTCCAGAAACCTGTAACAAACCATTTCAGTTTTAAGTTTTATAAACCCCCTTAAAACCGATCTGATTTCTTACCTTATTCCTCAACTTCAAATCTGCTTCTGAAGTCAACTTCGAAGAAACCAAATCTCCAGCCTTCAACTCACATTGAATAACAACAAAAGTACTGTCGACCAATCAGTCCTCTGCCAGCCTTCCGAAAGACAAAAATCAGATTTGACCTCGTCTTATAAAGCCATTCAGACTCCACCTCACTGTCATCTGTCAACGTCGATCACGACCGCTAAATTTGACAGAAACGGTCAATTGACAGTCTCTAAACAAATAAACGTTCATTAGGGGCACTGAATGAAATTCAACAATTCTAACGAGCTACCAAGGTCTAAGAAATATGCAATGAGATTGAAGATAACAAAGTCCTAATCTAAGTTTATAACAATTTTACTTCTGTTCTTCCTTCTTTTCTTCCTCCTTGGGAGGTTCGGAAGAGGTGTTCTGATTATTGGCACTGTTTTGTTCAGCCATCTTCTTGTAAGCGGCTTCGAAGAGCTTGAGTGACTTGTTCTGGAGTTGACCAATGAGCTCACGAACCTCAGTAGCCTTCAAGTTGTCTTTGTCAGCCAATTTCTTGCGAAGGGTTTCGATTTCTTCCTTAATGACCTTAGCCTCGTCAGCGTTGATCTGATCAGCATATTCGTTGATCTTTGTGTCAGTGTCATGGATAACGGATTCCGCCTGATTGATAGCTTCAATGAGTTCCTTGCGTTCAGCATCTTCGGCAGCATGCTTCTCAGCTTCGCGGATCATGTTCTCGATCTGGTCCTTGCTCAAACCACCAGAAGATTGGATAACAACTAAAGTGAAAATTACAGAACCAGTAAAACAAAATCAACGCTTACTTTGCTGTTCCTTTCCAGTTCCACGATCACGTGCAGACACATTGACAATACCATTAGCATCAATATCAAAAGTGACTTCAATTTGAGGGACACCACGTGGAGCAGGAGGAATACCGACAAGGGAGAATTGTCCAAGGATCTTGTTGTGAGTGGCCATGTCACGTTCACCTTGGTAGACTTTGATTTCGACCTGAGTTTGTCCATCAGCAGCTGTGGAGAAGACCTGGCTCTTCTTGGTTGGAATCGTGGTATTTCTAGTAATCAACTTGGTCATGACTCCACCAAGAGTTTCGATACCCAGGGAGAGAGGAGTAACATCCAACAACAAGACATCAGTAACATCACCAGCGAGAACGGCTCCTTGAATAGCAGCTCCGATAGCGACAGCTTCATCTGGGTTCACAGCTTTGCTTGGTTGACGACCGAAGGTTTGTTGAACGAGTTCTTGGACCTTGGGCATTCTGCTCATACCACCGACAAGCAAAACCTCCTTGATATCCGAGGCTTTAACCTCAGCATCGTGCAGAGCTTTACGGCAAGGCTCGACAGTACGTTTGACCAAATCATCAACCAACTTTTCGAATTGAGCACGAGTAATCTTAAGAGCCATGTGTTTAGGTCCAGACGAATCCATAGTAATGTAAGGCAAGTTGATATCAGTTTGAGTGGTTGAAGAAAGTTCGCACTTGGCCTTCTCGGCAGCTTCACGAACACGTTGCATAGCCATAGGGTCTTTTTGGAGATCAACACCTTGGTCCTTCTTGAATTGATCAACAAGAAAACGTACAAGTGCATTGTCAAAGTCTTCACCACCAAGGAATGTGTCACCATTTGTGGACTTCACTTCAAAGACACCTTTCTGGATTTCAAGAATAGAAATATCAAAAGTACCGCCACCCAAATCATAAACAGCAATGCTGAAACAACCTGTTGGGAAAAGCCTGCAGTAACCTTAACTTACATTTTATCATCGGATTTGTCGAGACCATAAGCGAGAGCAGCGGCTGTGGGTTCATTGATAACACGCAATACATTCAAACCAGCAATTTGACCGGCATCCTTGGTTGCTTGACGCTGAGAATCATTGAAATAAGCGGGAACGGTAACAACTGCGTTGGAAACACCAGTTCCGAGGTAACTTTCAGCAGTTTCTTTCATCTTCATTAGAATGTAAGCTCCGACCTGAGAAGGTGAATACACTTTACCCTGGGCTTCGACCCAAGCATCACCATTTTGAGCTTTAACGATCTTGAATGGCACAACCTTCATGTCCTTCTGGACTTCTGCATCGTCAAAACGGCGGCCAATTAATCTCTTCGTGGCGTAAAGAGTATTCTGGCTGTTTGTCACGGCTTGGCGTTTGGCAGGGGCTCCAACAAGTCTTTCACCATCCTTGGTAAACGCAACGACAGAAGGAGTTGTACGGACACCTTCGGCATTTTCAATAACACGAGCTTGTTTTCCTTCCATAACAGCCACACAGGAGTTGGTTGTGCCCAAATCGACTCCAATGACTGCTCCACGAACTGCATCTGACCTAAAATGGGTGTAGTTGTAATGGAACAGGTCAAGGGAGTCACTTTTATATATGAAACTTAAACCCACTTCAATCTCCTGCTCACATTGTAAAAACTGCTTGTAGCCAGTTTGTTCGCTGACACGACGGAACGGAACATGGAGAACATGATTGAAAGCTGTCGATTACCTAAAAACCTAGGAACTGGATCATTAAGATGTATTTTGGGAGGAACCAGGATTTCGACATAGGATGATGTAATTCGCGCATGACCAAAACACGCTGTATTCGAGTTACGGGGACAATGAATCGCTACTATACGATGTGAGACATGGTAATCGATATTACAAGTATGAAAATGATGTAAAAGAAAGGAGTAAAACGGTAAATCAAACAGAAGATGAATTTCAGAACCTTCGACAGGGCAAAGGAGCGAATGATAGGCTAACGGACGAACGTTTGTCTAGAAAGAGCTTTTTCGCGACGAGAACCCGGGAACTAAGGACTAACTTCCCATCATTACAGCCAAGGCAAATGGAATCTCTGGTTTCAAATTTGTTCTTTTTGAATTTTCACAAAAAATCCACTTTTAAATAATTACTGTAATATTAATTAACGTTTATAGAACACCGACCAGTAGTCCGATGTGTAATCACTATCCCTAAAAGAAGAAAAGGTTTATGCTGCATGACTCTGATCTGGGAGTCTTTGGATCCATAAAAACAGCAAATTCGGGGATGTTGATTTCGAAATAGTCTAAAATCACAACTATCACGGAAAATCAAAAATGTCACGTAGGCTAACTTGGGTTCTGGAAGGTTTCAGAAAATCCCGTCGAGAAAATTTCGTAAAAACTTTATTTTTAGTTTTTATTGATGTTGTTGATTACGAAAGACTACAAAATTACAACTACTTACCGAAATTAAAAGTATCACTTAGATTTTTAATTTCTAACAAGTTTCTAAAAATTCCCGTCGACACAATTTCGCAACAATCCTTCCAATTTTATAATGAAATTTTTTATTTTCTAATATTTTACGAAAGATGTGAAAATTTTATTTTTTGTTTAATTTCCGTCTCTGAAAAGACTTCTTTGATCCAGTTCATGTAGACTTCTGATTTCGAAGGTAGAACAAGATGGATTTTCTCGACATTTCTGACCAGGATTAAGGTTTTTTTTATTTCTGAATTTAGAATTCCTCTGTAGAATTTGATGTTGATTGATTTTACTGATCCACGGAAGCTGAAGAGCATTTCTGCTTTGGATGTGGAGAGTCTGGCGTCATAGTGGACTGTTACTCGATCTGAGATGTCTCTGAATACCTCTACAAGGGCCTCTGGCAGGAGAGAAGCCCGCAGTTTGGTGTCTCGTTTGAAGTTCAAAACAGGTACAAGTTTCCTAATCGGCCGATCTGTAGGGATTTCCTTCTTAAAATCAGGTAGAGAAAGTCCCAGAGATCCGTCTCCGTAGAGAACTGTCCCTAAGTGTTCAGAATAGATCTCCCCCACCGTAATCCCGTGATGTCTGATGGTGGAGTAATAGTTAGATTTCGAAGTAAAGGAAAACAAATGACGATGGATTTCTGAAGGTAGGAGTTGAACGAATCTATCTCTGATTCCGTACGGCAGAGTCTCAAAGAAGAAACTAGGATCTCTTAAAGGGATTCTGAATCCCCGACCAGTTGAGTATACAGAGACTTCAGCAATCGACATATCGTATACAGTTGGAGAAAATTGAAAAGAACAAAGATACGATAGATGACCAGATGTCACTGAGCTTATAAGGAACATTATGTCCATTTTTATGCCCTTGGAGGTCTTATAACCCAGCCTTGTGAAGTGTAGTATTCGAACATGTCTGTAGAGGTCCATTGAGTCTTTTTTAATCTTTTTCAACTTGGAAAATGACTATCACTTTTGAATTATTGAATCTAAAAACATTTTTAAAAAATAAACTCGAATACAAAATCCAGAGGAATTTTACCAGAAATTACTTTCTCAAATTCATGTGTAAATGCTAACGGAGAAGCTAATAAATGTCACAGTAAAGGTAATCATGTTGATCAAGTTTTAAATCTATTAATAGGCAAAGATTACCGAGATAACAAAAAAGGTATATTAAAACGACTAATGTATCAGGTATATTATATTTATTGTATCTATACATCATATACAATATACAGATATCGATTTGATGCATTGAATGTAAAATATCTGGTAAATAAGACCTATTATAACGTATCTATACATCATATACAATGCACTAATATCAATTTGATGTGTTGATGCATTGTATGTAAAATATCCGGTAAATCAGAGCTATTATAATGTATCTATGCATTATATATAATACACTAATATCAATTTGATGTATTAATGCATTGAATATAAAATATCCGGTAAATCAGACCTATTATAACGTATCTATACATTGTATACAATACAATAATATCAATTTGATGTATTGATGCATTGAATATAAAATATCTGATAAATCAGAGCTATTATAACGTATCTATACATCATATACAATACACTAATATCAATTTGATGTATTGATGCATTGAATGTAAAATATCTGATAAATCAGACCTATTATAACGTATCTATACATTATATATCATGTATCCATTTTTGTGCAAAGTATACGATGAAATGCAACAGAAGATTACAGCATATTTCACTTCTAAGTCGATTGTAGATTCATAAGTCAAGATGATGAAACAAAGAAGACAAATATTTTCACAGATGAATTTATACACTATTTATATGAAGATCTATTTCATGAATGTGGTCCTCAACGTGATGTTTTCCATCTTGAACGACACAATTTTCTTCATTTACATATATTTGCCCTAAATTAACTTAAAATATAAGGAATTAAACTTCGTAATTCGTTTAAATCGCGATGTTTTTTAAAATTTTAATACCGAACTTAGTAAAAAGTAGTTTTACTTTTCCAAATCACGATTAATATACGTCTCAAACAGTATTACTGTAATCTGTTTTTTGTGAATGACAACTTCCAAAATTAGAAATTTTGATTTATTTTCCGACGTGATTGGACATTTATGTACAAAAACTTCTTTACTACCCTTAGTACACCACTTTTTTGTAATGAGCAGTATAGGCTTCGGTTTCCACATTGGTCTCAGCCCTGACCCGCATCGTCATGTGGTGGAAGTCGATCTGCTCGTACTGTCTCTCGAATTCCCTGATGTCCAAGTCGACTCCATTGCTTCCGACGTCGAAGCTCCTCCTCAAGAACTGCTTCAGATGGCAGATGATCTTGCTTCCTCTGACGAATCCTTGTTCCATCATGGAGTATCCTTCGCTGCTGGTTGTCAGATAAGCAATGTGGATTCTAGGATCTCTTCTAGTGGCGTTCTTGACCGGCATGAATCCGTAGTCGCTTCGGATGACGTTCTTGTTCGCATCGAAGAAGGTATGAGTGATGTTCACTGTCCTGGCCCCGAATTTAGGAATAGGGTTAATCGCGAAGTCAATGAGGTCAGGGGCAGGGAGGTCCCTCCAATGTCCAGACACCTGGCCTTCTCTCTCCCAAAGTCCGATAAAGTCCCTAACCGGCCTCAAATCCCAAGGAAGATTGTTCATATCGTACCCTGGAAAGAAAACCACATTGTTATAAAAAGTTAAAAACCGTTATTATTGCGAAATTTTCTCAATATCAATGTTTGGAATTTTGAAGAAATCCTTAAATTTTTAATTCCGGATAGTTCTTAGTTTTCATCGGATTCTAGAAAAATTCAGAAGTTTTTATGGAAGTTTTGGAAATTCTAGAAGCTTCTTTGGAATGCTGAAATGTTCTCGAAGACTTCAGAATCTTATACTGGAGTTCACAAACTTCCAGAAGTTCCTATTAAATGTTTGAAAATTGCAAAACATTCTACCGGATTCTGGAAGGTTTCAGAATGTTCTGAAAAATTCTACAAGATTCTAGAAACGCACAAAAACTCCCATGAAATTTCTAAAGATTCTAGAAGTTTTATTAGATTTTGGAAAATTTTAAAGAATTTTATAAAATCCCAAAAAGCTTCTACGAAGTTTTTAAAAGTTTCAGAATCTTAAAATAAATTCCGAAAAGTTTTAAAAATTTTCACAAAATTTTAGAATTTTTTATTTTTCAAATTTTATAATTTAAAAATTTTTCAAATTTTATAATTTTTAAGTGTTAAAAATTTTATAAAATTTTAAAAACCTATGAAATTTTTTAAGATTTTTAAAATCCTAATTTATAAAAATTGAGAATTAACAATAATATCAATGACATACGGTCTTCGTATCTGCCAAGACTGCTTCCGACGAATATTCCAAAAAGTAGGAGATATTTGATCATTTTTGACTGACCTGAAATGAGAAATGAAAAATAAAATAATAAAAATGGTTCAACCGGATGATCAAACTTTCACTTTTATGACATTTGGGAGGAGTGGATAAACCGGTCAAGAAATGATAACACCGATGAACATTGAAACAATTTAAATTCATTTTTGAGAAAAATGTTTTTCGAAAATCTCAAGACAAAAAAATTATTAAAGAAATTTAAAAAAATTACTAAATTAAAAAAAAACAAAAAATTTAAAAATCAAACAAATATTCAACATTCAAACTTTTCCACAATTACGGTATCGAATAATTAATAAATTTAAATTAAAAAAATAAAATTCTAAAAAATATTTAAAATTATAATAATTTTTAAAAATTTAAAAATAACTTTTTAGAAAATTTAAAATAATTTTTTTTTAAGTTTAAAATTTATTTTTTTTTAATTTGAAAAAATTTAAAATTAAATGAAATTCAAAAATTTTAATTTTGAATAAATTGCGCAATTTATCTCCGAAAAATAAAAGCGAAAGTTTAAATTCAATAATTTTGAACCAGTTTTCGAAAATATGATTCTCAATAATTCGTCAAAATCAGTCTTCTTCAAAATTAATCGATAAAATTTTTTATTTAAAAAATCCTAAAAAATTTTTGAGAATGAAAATTCGTCTCAGGACCGGTGATCTTTTACATTTCGGATACCGGTCCAGAGTGAATCCGCTTCCGTCAATTTTCGGTTTTTATATTAATAGCCTTCTGATGAAGATGCCCAAAGGTCGGAACATCTCGACAAACATGTCTTTTTTGATTTTCTCCAAGGACAAAAAGCCTTTTCAAAAAAACGAAACTGGTTCCGTGACGGCGATCGTTTTTCATTTTCGATATTAAAAAAATCTGGAAAGAAGCAACTTTATTCAATTTTCAGAATACGCCCTGAATCAAAAAGCAACAAATTTGACGTATCATTTTGTCAGGGGACTTTGTCTGGAGGCAGTGATCCAGAACATGGCCGAATTCGGGTGGATTCGATTAAGACGATGGAACGGCCTTTTCTGGAACAAATTTCATTGTCCGATCAATTAGACTTATTTTTCAAAATAAAAAAGAGAAAAATTAACTGAAAAAAAGTCCCTAAATTCCTGCAGAAATGTAGATATATCTTTTTTGAATTTTTCCATAAGATCAGATATCAGATAAGTTAAAAAATATCGCAGAACTAATGACATAATTTACGTTTTTCAGTACCCGATCAGTGGAAATTTCTCATTAGGAACATATCTAAAAAAGTATGTAAAAAATAAATTCAATACAATGTAAAAATTTCAACACATCATTGAAAATTATTTTTTTTATTATTGATTAAGTATAAAAATAACTCCAAAATATCGGTAAATAAATCTAGCACATTGTGTAATTGAATTGTATTCAGTAAATAGGTACACAAAATACAGTATACGCGATATGTTAGAATTACTTCAATGTAGTAGTAAATTATATACACAAAAAAAGAATAATGTTTAGTTTCGTAACAATTGCGAAATGTACCATAATCTTCACATTTTTATGAATATTTGGCATTTGTGACGAAAATTGTAACGAAATAGTGACGATTTGCATTTTTTACTGAACCAAAAGTTACGCTTCTTTTTGTGTGTACTATGTATCGTTTGTGTGTTAAAATGTTTCTGATACTGTATTTAGAATTGTTTTCAATAGTATATGAAGACAGATCCGATGCTGTATTAAAGTATATATCCAAGACTTTGAACAAAAAGTAGGTTTAATATCGGTGGATAAATTGAGCAGAAGAATCAATGGAGTATATTCAGTGTATAAATGTATAAAATATAAGTACAGTTGAATCTCGATATAAGGCACCCTCAAGGGACCGGACAAATCGTGCCTTATATCGAGGGGTGTCTTATACCGAGGGTCGAATATGACTAAAATTCCTTAAAATCGTGTCTTATAGTATGGGTGCCTTTTATCGAGGGTCGAATATGACTAAAATTCCTTAAAATCATGTCTTATAGCCTGGGATGTCTTATATCGAGGGTCGAATATGACTAAAATTCCTTAAAATCGTGTCTTATAGCCTGGGATGTCTTATAGTATGGGGTGTCTTATACCTGGGTGCGTTATATCGAGATTCCACTGTACGTCCATCCGTCAAAGTCGTTTTAATCTGTCGATTCATCACATATCACGCACCGTTTTTTATGAACAATGTTCTTGGTTATCTTTTTGATCCGAAACCTTACATTTTAGAAAACGTCCAATATGATCATCCAACTTTCATGATGTGATATGACTTGAATTATTTATTTTTTATGCAATATATTGCTTGTATTTAAAAACAATTGATTTTATTATGAATATTGAAGGTGTTTGCAATGTTATATGACTTTATTTATTCACTTTCTATGAAAACACTACCTTTGCCGGAAGACAAACCACTTTGACATGTTCATCGGATTTCCGCGATGTTATATGAATTCAGTTGTTTATTTTTTTACTTAAAATACAACTTGTATCCAAAAATAAATGATCTCGACATGATCTTTAGGGACTTTCGCGATGTTATATAACGTTTTTTGTCTGTTGGTTTTTACCTAAAATACTACTTTTACCTACAGGGAGTAACTTCATGATCATCAGGGATTTTTGCAATGTGATATAAACTCAGCATTTTCTTTATTTTTTATCCAAAATACAGTCCTTATCTAAAAAAAAACCATCTTGAGATGATCTTTAGGGGTTTTCCCGATGAGATAAGATCCCAATCTTTTGTTTCTTTTTTACGTAAAATATTACTTGTACTTCAACTAAGGGAGGTTGCTTAAAATATGTAAGGCTTACAGGAGAAGGGGGGTCCCAGAAAAGCACCATATAAGCTTTACATACTTTAGGCAAGCTCCCTAAGAGGTCTCATCATGATCATAGGAAATTCATGACGATCGTTAACTCTGTTTTTTTAAAAATGTTTATCGCAATTCAACTTTTACATTACTAATTCTCTAAAATTTTCAGTTTGTAAATTTCAGGAACCTTGACTTTTGACTTTAGGTTTCAGATTTGGCCCAAATTATTCGTCGTATTTCGTACGTCATCATGGACATTGATCGATCACTGGTAATTGGTCTTATTTTAGACTTCAAACATCGTTTTTATTTAGAAACAAATTTTTTAAATTTTAAAACATATTGCAATTTAACAGTTGACAAACTCGTTTTTGAAAATTATCAATTTTTAATTTTTAAAATTAATTAAAATTTTAGTTTTTGTCGCTACAGTAATTCAGACAAGATTGAAAAGTCGGAAAATTGTTGTAATTTCCATTAGCTCCGAAATACGAAAATCTCCAACAAGATTGGATTTCGTCGGACCAAGCGAATCTTGGCTTGTCTGGAATGCCAGAGGCAAAGACTCCAGAATCGTCTCTCAAAGAACAGACATATTCTAAAAAAATAAATAAATTTTAATTTAAAATTAAATAAAACCTTTTGTTGGACAACAAACTCCGTTTTGACAGTTGTGGTTACTGGGACATCCTTCAGAACATTGGATGTATTTTCCGTTCGGGACCAAGTACTGAGCTCCACATTTATCTGCCAACACCCATTGACCCCCATTTCTGATTTCTGCCCCGGTTTTCCGAGAAGCTGAACAAGCATCCTTACATTCCTGAGCTGAACTAAACTTGTTCGAATTTCCTCCACAACCTTTGTAGAAAAACGGTTGACAAACACTCATCCGAGTGTCGAAGTAGAACATTCTAGAAGACGCGTTTTCGCCACAAGATTCCCCGGCATCTCGACGAAGAGTACAATCTTAAAAATTAAAAACTCCAAAATTACTTTGAACAATAGGTTTTGGAACGAAAATATCAATTTGAAAACAGTAGTTCTCAGAGGGAAAATTTAGAGATTTTTAGGATTGATGAAATTTTGATATCAGAAATACTCGACATCTTAGAGCGAAAATTTCAGGTAAAAGTGGTCCTGAGACGAAAATTACTAATTTGGATAAAGTTTATTTCTCGAGAAGAAAGTTTTAAATTTCTCCTGAGACGAAAACTACTAGTTTGAATGAAGTTTATTTCTCGAGAAGAAAGTTTCAGTCTAGATTTCTCCTGAGACGAAAAATTACTAATTTGAATGAAGTTTATTTCTCGAGAAGAAAGTTTTAACTTACTCCTGAGACGAAAAATTACTAATTTAGATAAAGTTTATTTTTCGAGAAGAAAGTTTTTGAATTAATTTTTTAGTTAACTTTCTGTTTTATTAAGAAATCCTACCTTGTCCATAGACAACGACGACGAATCCGACCAGAAGGAAGATAGAATTCATGTTGCAGCCAGCTGATTGCTGAAAATATTAATTCAATGATTCAAGTTCAGACAGAAGCCAAACAATGCACGAAGCACGTATTCTGAAAAAGGTCACGCCTTACAGGTCGGAAACAGCCAAAGTTACTTAGAATTCAATCAACAGAAACTTGTTTTTATAAAAAATAAAGTAAATAATAAGGTTAAAAATATTCAAAACTAAAAAGTTGTTTTTCACATAATAAAAAATTTTTTTTCACATAATTTATAAAAAAATAATTTTTTATATATTTTAAAGAAAATAATTTTTACATAATTTATAAAAAAAATTATTTTTTTACATAATTTATAAAAAATAGTTTTTATATAATTTATAAAAAACATTATTTTTTTACATAATTTATAAAAAAATAATTTTTTTTATATAATTTATAAAAAAAATTATTTTTTCACATAATTTTGAAACAAAAAGTTCTAAGATAACAATAGTCTTTAAAAACTGGTTCAAAAATAGTTAATTAAAAAAACCCGTGTCCCGGATACTTGGATCCAGATTCCAAAAGACCCACGTAATTTTTCGTTTTCAACAAACTTGCTTTTTTATATTTTAAAGAAGAAGTGCAAACATAAGCTTTAAAATTTTGCGTTCAAAAATTTCAATTTTTTTTATTTTAAAAAATTTCAAATTTATTTTTAAAATTTTGTGAAATTTTTGGAATTTTTAAAATTTTCTAAAAAATTTTAGAATTTTGTGGAAATTTTTAAAGTATTTTAAAATAATTTGAAAAATGTTAAAATTTTCGAAAATTTTATAGAAAATTCTAAAAATTTCCAAAAGTCAAAAAATTTCAAAAATTTTTGAACATCTTATGGAAGAGTTTAAAACATTTTAGACTTTTTAAAATGCTTTGAAATTTTACAGAATTTTCAGAATTTTTTAAGACTAAAAATTTTAGAAATTTCAGAAACTTTCTAGAACTTTGGAGAAACTTTAAAATTTCATAAAAATTTTCTGAAACTTTGTAGAAACTTTTTTAGAAATTCGAAGAAATTTCAGAAACTTTTAAATTTCATAAAAATTTTCTGAAAATTCGAAGAAATTTCAGAAACTTTTTAGAACTTTGGAGAAATTTTTTAAAATTTCATAAAAATTTTCTGGAACTTTGTAGAAATCTTCTAAAATTTCATAATAGTTTTCTGAAACTTTGTAGAAACCTTCTAAAATTTCGTAAAAACTTTCTAAAAATTCAAAGAAATTTCAGAAACTTTCTAGAATTATGCAAAATTTCAGAAATCTTCTAAAGCTTCACAGAATTCTTAGAAATCTTCTAAAGCTTCATAGAGACCTCAGAAGCCTTCTGGAACCTCCTAAATTTTTTAAACTTTCTCTAAATCCAACAAAAGCGTTCAAAATAATTAAAATCCAAAAATTTCAAAAACTTATGAAACTTAAAATTTCCCTCGAGACATTTCCGTAATAATTTTTATTTCCGATTTTTACAACATTGTGGTTTACTTTTGAAGATCCCGGATTCAGCAGTAATACAGGTATGGACATTTTCCTTCCGAGAGAGCCTTAATTCGACCCTGCACAGTACTGCATGCAGTCGTTGTAGGACTTGAAGTTGTTAAAATTTCCCTCTGTTCCGAAATAAGAAAATTTGGAACACTGCTGGGTACGGGGGTTGAAGGCGTATCTCCCGATGTGCTGGAGTTCCTTCTCAGCGAGTTCCTTTCCGGAGTCGTAATCTTGGGAGCATACTGTGGACTTCGTCGGACAGCAATAACTTCCGGAACAAACATATCCTGTCGGACAAGCATCGTTTTCTCCACATACTGTAGGTCTATTAATAACGACGGCAAATATTTGATCGCACATTTGAGCTGGAAATTTTTGTTTTTCATTATATAAAAAATCTCATTTTTTAAAAACTTTCGTTTTAAGAAAAAATTTGATTTTTAAAAAGTTTTTGTTTTAGAAAAAAATTTGATTTTTTTTAAATTTTCGTTTTAAGAAAAAATCTCATTTTTTAAAAACTTCCGTTTTAAGAAAAAACTGCATTTTTAAAAAATTTTTGTTTTCAGAAAAAATCTCATTTTTTAAAAATTTTCGTTTTAAGAAAAAATCTTATTTTTCATTATATAAAAAAATTTAATTTTTTGAAATTTTTAAAGAAAAAATTTGATTTTTAACATTTTCGTTGTGAGAAATGAACTTCTTAAAGTCCCTACCGTATCCGTTGATGAACTGTTTTGTCGTTGTTTCCATCGATAACGGGGTTGTGGTTACAGTACTCATTGTATTTTGATTGAAAGTTGGTGTAACGGGTCTGATGCCCCCGACAAAACCATTATTTACCGTATTCACTCTGGCCGCGTTGTTCACCAGCATCGGATTTCCAGGATTAGTTCCTTGTCCCATCCTCGACCCCATGTTCATCTGATTCAGAGGTACAGTACCTCCTCCAATTTGGTTACTTCCATTATTGGAATTCGTTCCACTTCCGACAGGAGGCTGATTACCGTTCCCAGAAGCGGTTCCACTTCCGATTCCAGGACCGCTGATGATAGTCGCTCCAGGTTTACAGGCTTTATTACAGTCAGCTACCGTACTAAACCTGTTACCGTTTCCTCCACAACCGTAATAAACAAAAGGTTGACAAGTTCCTAAAATAAAAATCACTATAAATAAATTTTAAAAAAATCAAAATTTTATAACATTTAAAAAATCAATTTCCAAAATTCTAAAAAATCGAAATTTCACTAAAAATAATTTTTATATTTTTTTAATTTAAAAAAAATTGAATTTTAAAAATTTTAGAGAAAATAATTTTTTTTTCACAAAAATTAAAAAAATTAAATTTTGAAAATTTTAATAAAAATAATTCTTCAAATTTTTAATTAAAAAAAAATTAAATTTTTAAAATTTTAATAAAAATAATTTTTTAAATTTTTTTTAATTTTTAATTTAAAGAAAATTGAATTTTAAAGATGTTAGAGAAAATAATTTTTTTTCACAAAAATCTAAAAAATTGAATTTTAAAGATTTTAATAAAAATAATTTTTATATTTTTTAATTTAAAAAAATTGACTTTTAAAGATTTTAATAAAAATAATTTTTTAAACTTTTAAAAAAATTACTCGAGGCAACATGGTAGTAGTAAAAAGTTCTCGGTTGGAATCCGTTACAAGAATACCCCTTATTCGGGACGTAGGTGCACTGTGAAATTTGACCGGAAGTAAATTGAATAAAAATAAATAAAATAAAACTTAAAATCAATTTCATTTTCGACACCAATGAGGAACTGGTCCTCCTCGACCTTTTTTATTGAGATACTCCGGCTTTTGATCGGAGCCAGTTTGTCAACTGAATCGGCCGCATTCTTGCTCCCACGTAGATTTGCGCTGTGAGAGATTGGAATGAAAACAACTCAAAGTTAAGTGATGAGTCTAAATGATCAAGTTTAAGAGATGAAGTCAAGTGATGAAATAAAAGTGACCAAGTTAACTGATCAAGTTAAGTAATAAAACAAAAATGACGAAGTGAAAATAATAAAGCTAAGTGACAAAGTAATCAAGTCTAAGTAGCAAAATCAAAGTAATCAAGTCAAATGATGAAATAAAAGTAATAAAGTTAGATGACCAAGTTAAGTGACCAAGAGTGATCAAGTTTAGGTGACTAAGTTAAGTGATCAAGTAAGAGTGATCAAGTTTAAGTGATCAAATCTAAATATTGAAGCAAAAGTGACTAAGTTAAGTGACCAAGTTAAGTGGCAAAATAAAAGTGATCAAATCTAAATATTGAAGTAAAAATGACTAAGTAATAGTGATCAACTTTAAGTAACTAAATCTAAATACTGAAATAAAAGTTATCAAATTTAAGTGATCAAGTTAAATGATAAAATAAAAGTGATCAGATCTAAGTGATCAAATCTAAATACTGAAGTAAAAGTTATAAAATTTAAGTGACCAAGTTAAATGATAAAATAAAAGTGTTCAAATCTAAGTGATCAGATCCAAATGACAAAATCCAAATAATCAAGTTAACTGACGAAGTAAAAATGATCAAATTTCAGTGATAAAATCCAAGTAATCAAGTCAAATTTTGCCTCGTCATCGATGACGTGGTCAATGATAGGGGCTCTTGAAAATCGGGTAAATCTGATGACTAATCCTAAAGCAATTATTTCTGTAATGCAATCCAGATTAAGATTTTCAGATTTATTTTTTAAATTTTATCGACGAAAAATTACTCATTGTTGACTTTTGAAAAAAATAAAAACTAATATTATCGTAAAAATTAAACTTTTTTATGAATTTTGAATAATTTTAATTTTGTACATTAATGTGGAAATTTTAAAATTTTACAAAATTTATAAAATTCTGTATAATTTTAGAATTTATTAAATTCTAGAAATTTTTACAGAATTCTAAAAATATCAAAGTTCTGACTTCAAGCAACTTCAGAATCCTCTACTAGATTCCAGAAGTATCTGTAGGATTCTAGAAATTTTCAAAAATTTCAAGTTTTTGATATTCTAAAAAATTTAAATATTTTTATAAAGCTCCAAAAGTTTCTAAAAATCTATAAAATTTCGAAATTTCTATAAAATTCTAAAAAAAAATTATTTTTTTTATTTTTGGATAAAATTTATTTTTTTCCTATTTTTAGATAAATTTATTTTTTTATTTTTAAATTTTAAATTTTTAATGAATTTATTTTTTAAATTTTTAAATAAAATTTATTTTTTTATTTTTAAATTTTAAATTTTCTAATAAATTTATTTTTTAATGAATTTATTTTTTTTATTTTTTAATATATTTATTTTTTTTATTTTTAGATAAATTTATTTTTTTATTTTTAAATTTTAAATTTTTTAATGAATTTATTTTTTTTATTTTTTAATATATTTATTTTTTTTATTTTTAGATAAATTTATTTTTTTATTTTTAAATTTTAAATTTTTTAATGAATTTATTTTTTAGTTTTTTTAATATATTGTATGATTTAGGGTTAAGGTTTTATTTGTTAGTTTTTGCTGTTGAGTTTCTTGAAAATCTTCATCCTCCAAACTCCAAAGACTATCAGCAGTGTAAAAAATCACGCCACTGTGTCGTATTCCATGAGAAGAACGAGCCGGAACCACTCTAAGAAGCCTTTATTGCCTGGTTCATCCTCCATTATTCGGGACAAAACTGGCCGACTGCCAGACAAAAAACGACGGACCACGTGGTTCCGGCTAAAGGAGCAATGATCGAAATTTTCCGTCTGACAACATCGGACCATGTGCTCGTTGAGTACACAACGCGATTTTTACGATATTAAAAAATGATTAAATTACCGTGTTTGTACAAAAAAGTGTAACTTTTAATTCAGTAAAAAATATAAATCGTCATTATTAAGTTATATTTTCTTCACAAAAATCGAATATTTATAAAAAAATTGACGATTATTATATTTTATAATTCCTAAAAATTAAAAAATACACTTTTTTGTTTTTATAGATCTCAATTGTCATGTGAAAATAGTAAACAAAACTATTTTATTTAAAACTTAATAATTAAGGATAAGATTTTTTAGATAATCCAAATCCCAATTTCAGTTTTTAAATTTTTCCAATTTTTAACAAAAGTTTTTTAAAATTTTGATTTTTATAAAATTCTCTAAAATTTTTTAAAATCACAAATTTTTCAATTTCCCAGAATCCAGTAGAAATTGTTAGAATTTTTTAGAATTCTGTAGGAGCTTCTAGAATCCTATATAGGTATCTAGAAACTTCTGAAACTTTCCAAAATTTTATAGAATTTTTTTGAATTTTCCGAAATTTTACAGAATTTTTTTGAATTTTCCCAAATCTAATAAAACATTCTAAAATTTTCTAAAACCACATATAAGTTTCTAAAATCTTTCAGAATCCTCTGGCAATTTTTAGAAAATTTCAGAATTCTATAAAATTTTAAATTTATTTTTTTAAAATTAATAATTTTGAAATTATCGAGAAAATAAAAAAATTTGCTTTGGATAAAATTTCGTAACAATGATCATTTATAATTTCTGAAATTATGTGGTTTTCATTTTCAAAGATCAAATAAAACTCGGCTTGTGACCGTGAAGCCTTCCAGGACACCGCTCTTCCAAAAGCTCCGTGAAAGCTTGGACAAACATACTTCTAAAACCTCCTTCGAGTGACCACTAGGTCAACTATAGTTTTCAATATTTTTGTTTCATTTACATTTCCCAAAAATCCGGTCAAAAATAATTGATTTTTTAGAAATAGCCTCAGGGGATGGCGTGTTCGACATGATCGGACCACTTTCAGCTGACCATCAGATGGTCAGTCACACCATGGAAGGTTTCGAAATCGAATAAATGTTCTAAAATCAAAAATCGATTTTTTTTTGAACAAAAAAATGGACTTTGTTCTGTTTCGCCATCTCCGATTTTTTTGCAAAAAAAAAAATCAATCAAAAATTTGTTTTCTGTTTATTGGCAAGGTCAGAGTTGCTTTTTAGAGATATTTCATGGTTAAAAAATGTGTTATTTTAAAAAACAAAAATTAGTTTTTTTTTAAATTTTATGTAAATTTTATAAAAAATAAAATTTATCCTAGTTTCGAAATTCTAAGTGATCTTACATAAAAAAATATTATTTATCTTTCTTTTGAAATTTTGGATTTTCCTAAAAAGAAAAATAAAACTTATTTTCGTTTTGGAATTTTAAATGGTCCCACAACGAAAAATAAAATTTATTTTCGTTTCGAGATTCTAGATTCTCCCATAACGAAAACTAAAACTTATTTTCGTTTCGAGATTCTAGATGTTTTTACAGCAAAAAATAAAATTTATTTTCGTTTCGAGATTCTAGATGGTCCTACAACGAAAACTAAAAGTTGCTTTACTTTCAGAATTCTAAATAATCCCATAACGAAAACTAAAACTTATTTTCGTTTCAGGATTTTAGATGGTCCCACAGCAAAAAAATTCATTTTTATTTTATAACCACCTAATTTTATAACGAAAATATAAAATTAATTTTAATTTAAGACCCTAAATTAAGCTATAAAACAAATTTTATTTTTTGAGTAGCTCGACAAAGAAACATTAATCTTTGGTTTGAGACCATAACTAATCCCAAAATGACAATCATAAAATTTTTTGTCTTCAATTTTTTCAAATTCTCTAATTTTTTATTTTTTTTCAAACATCTAATTCTTTTTTTTTTTGGAAAAACCCATCACGCGAAAATTTTGACGTTTATTTTTTTGAACATCAACAACTTTGATCAAAAAAGTTTTTACAACTTTTTGCAGTTGGAAAAACATTGTTGAAATCTATTTGAATAACCGTATCAGAAACGGTCATTGTTGCGAAATTTTCAGGAAATTTCGAAATTATTAATTTTTAAATTTGTGAAATTTTATTGAATTCTGAAAATTTCTGAGATTTTAAACCAGTCTAGAAATTTTTGTTGGATTCTAGAAGGTTCTAGAAATATTCAAAATTTGGTAGAAAGTTCTGAAATTTTCGAAAATTTTTAATTTTTCAGAATTTTTCACGAAATTTTTGAAAATTTCAGAACTTTCTGCTGAATTTTGAATATTTCTAGAATCTCGTAAGAACTTCCAGAATACAGTAAAAGTTTCCAAAATTCAGCAGAAAGTTCTGAAATCTTCGAAAATTTCGTGAAAAATTCTGAAAAATCTAAAAATTTTTGAAGAATTCAGAACTTTCTGCTGAATTTTGGAAACTTCTACTGTATTCTGGAAGTTTTTACGAGATTCTAGAAGGTTCTAGAAGTATTCAAAATTCGGTAGAAAGTTCTGAAATTTCCGAAAATTTTTGTGAAATTTTTAGAATTTTTCACGAAATTTTTGAAGATTTCAGAACTTTCTGCTGAATTTTGGAAACTTCTACTGTATTCTGGAAGATGCTAGAAAGGTTTAGAGTCTTTTATAAGATTCTAGAAATTTATAAAAATTCATATAAGATTCTGGAAAATTTTTAATTTTCAGAATCTTTCGTAAAATTTCGCAAAGTCCTATTCGATTTTTAAAAACTCCAGAATCATCCGTAAGATTCTAAAAATTTTTAAAATCTAGGAAATTCTAATTTGGTCAAAGATCAAAAGCGTAATTTTACTCCTCAATTTTGTCTTATCATTAATTTTTCGCCGATGAAAACCGTCTCGTTGACGAATTATCGCGTTTTCTGAAGACCTCACTTTTTAAATAAATTTTTTAAAATTTTAATGAAAAGTAATTTTTTTTAAATTTTAATGAAAAATAAATTTTTTAAAATTTTGATGAAAAATATTTTTTTTAAATTTTAATGAAAAATAAATTTTTTTAAATTTTGATGAAAAATATTTTTTTTAAAATTTTGATGAAAAATAAATTTTTTTAATTTTAATGAAAAGTAATTTTTTTTAATTTTGATGAAAAATAAATTTTTAAAATTTTGATGAAAAGTAATTTTTTTTGGATAATTTTGTGCGAAAAAAAATGGGACAATTCTCTAATCCTTATCATGAGCAGTTTTCTCAAATTTAAACAGATCACGTTGTGTGCAGAAAAACGTTCAAATGTTTTTCGATGATCGTTTTCACGAATTTAGACCTAATTTCGCGGTGATTTTTTATTTTTTACAATAGCATGATGTTCTGTAATCTTTATTAATTTCCCCAGATCAGAAACTGCATTAATTACTGTTAAGGTAGAAATAGGAAGAATATAACTAATCTTTACTCAACAATAAGACATAGATAATGATTATACATCACACCACAAAAAACAACTGAAGGTTTCATCCATGCTCTATAATATTCTATAATCTTTGATATTCAGGCTATCGCTTTAGGTGTTCTCCATTCGGCAGTAGGAGAAAATATAAGACGAAAAAATATAAAACGGAAGAAATATAAGATGGAAAAAATATCAAACCAATTATGGTATCCCGAAATTTTGTATATTGTTGTTATCACCATGGCCTAGATGTCTAAATCCAATCCCAAAAGCCGATTTCCACACATAATTAGTAATTTATCTCATACCTTATATTTTTCCTTTTATATTTCTTCCGTTCACTTTTCTAATCTAGTATACATAGGTTTTCTGAAATCAAGCCTAACTCAATACAGTAAATACGTAAGAATTCCTGACTATAATTTTCACATTATTTGATTTTAACTGATTGCAATCGATGGCAGGATTATAATCCAACAGAAAATTGATCGTAACTGAGTATAATCAATGTAATAATACCTTTTTAACTGGAAACAAACATGATCCAAACACGTTGATTATACTCAATTAGAATCAATCTTCTGTTGTATTGCAATCTTGCCATCGGTTGTAATCAGTTAAAATCAAATAATGTGAAAATTATGGTCAGGAATTCTTACGTATTTACTGTATTTAGTTAAGGATGATTTCAGAGAATCTGTGTAGTTTCTGTCACAACAATTACTCCCATTCTGAAACACTCTAATGATCGTTGCCAAGACCAGTTTTTTGTTCTCGTTTTCATGTTCCGTTTGGCGCCTTCTGTTGCAGAATCACGCCAGATTGATGTGATTGACAGTGTTCTCCACAGTTTGAAGTTTGATCTTCTCGTGACGTTCGAATTCAAACAGCGAAATCTATATAATCAGGTGGTCTCGTGGTTCTTATCAAAAAAGTCTGGTTTTGTTGTGATTATACAGGAATTTAATGACTATATAGATCGGAAAAATGATATATCAGCACACAAACATCGATGTATGAAAATTAATTTTTCCCAATTTCAAAATTGTAAACTTTTTAATTTTATAGTTATTTCTAAATTACGAAATTGTTATTTTTTGAAGTTTATTTGTGGAATTTAATTTTTGCAAAGTTATTTGTAAAGAACTTTTTTGAATTTCATATATCGATCCCGGTTCCTTGTTTTCTTCGCGCACTGTCCTCGGACCCGATCGCCAATCGATCCGTCTTTTCTCACTCTGCAAACATCCATTGTTTCATTTTTTTCATTTTTATTTTTATTTTTTTTCATTATTTTTATTTTTATTTCCTCGTTTTTAGACATTCATCAGAAGACGGATTTTTATTTATCGTGTTTGTCCCTGCGGTAAGTGGTCAATTTCAAAAATAAAAATTCTCAGTTTTCGGAGATTTTTCAATGAAAAAAGTGAAATTTCTGCGTGACATTGAACGTAGATACACTATTAGAGCCGTTCAATAGGACAAAAGAAAAAATATAAAATATATAAAAATTTTTAATTTTTTTGTATTTTTTGTTAAATTTTCAAAATTGTTGAAAAATTAAGTTGAATGAAATTTGTTTTTTTAAATTGATTGATTTTTATCGTTTTCGAAATCATGTACCCTATCCGTCCTCTACGGTGGGTCATTCAAAACACGTTTTTGTTCTTTGAACTTAAACATCACGTATTTCTGGGCTTATTGTCGTCATGAGACCACGCGCCTTCGGAGTCGGTCCTCAGCAGAGCTGTCGGTTTTTTAAATTTTCGATTTCCGAATCAAACTAATTCAGTTTGAATTCGAACTTTTAATTTTCGATTTTAAATTTTCCGATTTTCGAATTTAGATTTTTCAATTTTCGAATCGAACTAATTCTGTTTAAATTTGAACTTTTAATTTTCGATTTTGAATTTTCCGATTTTCGAATTTAGATTTTTTAATTTTCTAGTTTGAATTTCTCGATTTCAAGTCCGAAATCGGCAATTCTGGTTCTCAGCCGTGATGGGACATTTTTGTCCCAAATATTTCTGTTTCAATTTTAAAAATTAAAAACAATTTTAAATGACTTTGTATCTGTCATATAGTTTTCGAAAATCATTTTAGACATATTTTGATTTTTTAAAATAAAATTTCAATATAGAATTTCAAGTATCTTTAAAATCCAAAATTAGATTTCAGAATCCAGGATTATAAAAATCAACTTCTAATTCTGATTTAAAATTCAGAATCTATGGGTTTTATTACAGTATTATAAATGTTTTTTTATAAGGTTTTAAATTTAAAATTGGAACATGAATATTTCGTAATTTTTATATATCGTTTTTTCGGTAGTTAAATTAACTTCATATATCAATTAAGTAAAAAATACACTGATTCGAAAATAATTCTGAAACCAGTGCGAGTCAAAAAGGAACATTTGTCTTACATCTCAAAAAACACATGTTCGATTTTTGGTCGTTCAAAAATGTTCCATTTTTTTAAACGAAAAATATTTAAAATTCGCCTCTCGGAACTTTGAGTTCACGTGTTTGAAAAATATAAAAACCTTCCGGAAGCTCGATTATTTATAAAAAAATATTTTATAAAATTTCTTACGTGACAAATTCCACGTTATTGTAAAAACCATATTGGATTACTTTTACAGGATCAAATTCCTCAAAGTCTTGTAAAAAACAATTTTCTCAGTCTATCGATTTCGAAACAGTTGTTTTTATATTTTAAAATATTTGAAATTTTTCTAAATTATTTTAATTTTTTTTAAATAATTTTAATTTTTAAATTTTTTTAAATTTTTTAAAAAATTTTTGAATCATAAATTTCAAAATTTTTTTTCATTTTGAAATTTTTGAATTACAAATTTTTATTTTTTAAAAATTTTTCATTTTTTAGTATTTAATGTTTTTAAATATTTTTTTTATTTTTTTGTTTTCGGATGTTTTTCGCGGATCTGGCTTCTTGACATGCATGAGTTTCCCATTAGCTTCTCTTCGGGATAGTCTTAAAGATGTCAAATCCGTATCCCGTCGAGATTATATCCCGATAATGAGGGATTTATAAGGTTTTTGGACAATCCCCAGTAGAATCGATATATGGAAATTTTCAATTTTAAAGTCTGTAAAATTTGAGTAATATTTAATTAAATATTTCGAATTTAATTGAATATTTTCGAATTTATATAAAAACTTCCGATTTTTAGTTTTCAAAATTGCTGGATTTAAATCGAATAAAATTTAATTAAATATTTTTGAATTTAGTTGTTTATATATGAAAACTTTAAACTACATTAAATTTTTAAAGTTCCTTTAATTTCAAAATAATTTGATTTATATCCAGTCGAATCTCTTCCAATTTAGTCGTGAATTGATATATGAACTCATTTTTGACAGCTCCTTCAGAGTTGCTCATCCTTTGCTGACCATTTCTCAGAGTTGGTCGTCCCAGTCTCCACCTTGCGCCGTCTTTTCATCAACAAGCTGCTGCCGTTTTTGTTCATTGCCTCGGGCATTGCTTTTCGAGGACCATAGAACGAACTGGCTTTCCTCTTTCGAAAACGACTCGCGGTCTGTTACATCCGCTTCTCTTTTTGACCAGCAGTTTCTAAAATTGATTTTCGGATTACTTTTTAAATTTTAAAAAATATTTTTATATAAAATTACAATTGTTAAATTATTTATTTTTCAAATTCAAAATTAAATTTTTTCAATTTTTTAAAAATTTGTTTTAATTTCGAAATTTTCTTTAATTTCATTCATTTGTTTAAAATTTACGTTACATTGAGAGAAACTATTTTTTTTTCTGCAAAAAAATCAGGAAATTGATGTTTACTTTTATTCACGAAGATTTCGTTTTTGCTTGTTAACCGCTTTGAGATTGTTTCTCTTCCACTGAACTCCGTTGTTAATGACGAAATTAGTGTTTTTATATAATTTTAAAAAAACTTGATATATGAATTTCTCCTGATTTAGGGAACTGAATTGGCTTTATGATGAAATTTATTTTATTTTTGATTTTCATGCAATTTTGGAAGTATTTCATATATGAATTTTCCATTTTTACCGTAAATTCAATTTTATTTGTGGTTTTTATATAATTCTAAAAATACTTTATATGTGGACTTTTCAGATTTAGCGAGTTTTTTATTTTTATCATGAAATCGGTCTTAATCGCGGTTGCGTGACGGAATTTTCAATGGATTTTAATGCTTTTTTCAGAGTCAAGTTTATTCAAATTTCCATTCCTTTTCTGTTGCATTTCCTCAAGGCTTATCTAACAAGCCGGATGTTGAAGAAATCCATCTTCTGTGATTACTGTGTTACACTGTAGCTGCCGGGTATCTCCACGGGTGTTTCGAAACTGACCGTTGTATTGATACCAGTGAAAAAATGAATTATCTTCAATCAACATTCGATAATATTCGTTATTTTTATAACAACATGAATTCAGCCACACTTTCTGGTATGTTTTATTATCCATATATGAAATATCCGAAATTTCGTAATTTCAGGTGCTATTGACGTCATTGTCGTTGAACAACCTGATGGATCGTTGTTATCTACTCCGTTTCATGTTCGTTTTGGAAAATATGGCGTATTCAATAGTAACGAGAAATATATCGACATAATGATAAATGGCGAGGAAATCAAAGGATTAAAAATGAAACTTGCCGAAAATGGAGTAGCGTATTTCGTCCAAGAAACAGACCTCGATGTTCCGGAGTACTTGGCGTCTAGTCCTGTTCCTGGAAGTCCTGTAGACTCAGTACTTGAAGAAAATATGAGAAAATTGAAGAAACAACAAAAAAGAGAATCGAGAAAAGACTATGAGAAAAAACGAAATCCACCTGTAACTGGATCTGTTTCAAGATCTCCAAGTCCTACTTTTAGAACAAAATATTCTGTAATTGGCAAAATTATGGATTCGGACAAGACTCCAGAAGCAATTCTTACTCAACAGGAACTAGATCAAAAAGCGAAAATGAAACTTGCTTTTTCGTCGAGTATTTTCTCAACTCGTCGATATAGATCACTGCCGGATTTGTCAAGTATAAGTAACAGTTTGACTCATACAGAATCGACTCCTACGTTCCAGAAAGGTCACATGAGGAAGATGACTCTAGGAAGTCTGAATCCGAAAGATACAAGTTTGTTGAAACCTTGGCCGACTCATTCTACTAATTCTAGAAGTTTGTCTTCACCAAAGAAATCGGAAGAATTACTTTCTCCTGAAGTTAAATCATTTAGAAATGATGATGGAATGAAAACAGAACCAACAACTCCGGTGAAATCAGTTACTTTTGCGGCTTCAGATGATTCGGATTCAGATGGATCAACAATGAAATCGGAAGAATCGAATTCTGGAATTGGAAAAAAACAATCATCTGCGAATTTGGACATGATTGCAGATGGAGCTTTGTCGGATTCAGAAGTTGATAGAACGAGGAATTCAGAAGGCAATAATGACACCGTGTGGAAATGGGGAGAATTTCCAGAATCGTCAAAACAACAAAATAAAGAATCAAAACCGACGAAAACAGATTCTTATTGGAGCTGGTTTTCATGGGGTAGATCTACAGCACCAAGAGAAGAAGGAGTTTATTTGACGGATTTGATGAATAAAGATGATTCTAAAGAACTTGAAAAATATCTAGGTAAACAATCAGCTCCATCTACTGGATCAAGTGTTACTGACTCAGGTAATGGTCATTCTGTTCAATCTCCGGCTTCTCCGTCAGCTTTGTCTATGGATTCATTGAATTCTGAAGTTGCAGATGTTTCAACTCCTGTAGTTGGAGAAATTAAAACTGTATTAGAGAAAAATAATGAAAAAGAATTATCAGGATTGGATGAAGGAAATAATTCGATGAATAATAAATTGGAAGAAGTTAAATCTAGACAAAAAAGTGGAACATCAGTAGCGTCTACAAGTGAGACTTCGGGATTGAGTGATGATGAAAATAACGTTAAAAAAACAAAGTATATTAGATCTCTAAGATTATCCAGTGATGAGTTGAAGTCGTTAGAATTACAGTATGGACCAAATGAAGCTAGATTTAGTATTACAACGAAATTTCAGGTTTGAAATTTTTTATAAATTAAATGAATAATTTTATTTTAGGGTACTTCGTGGTGTTCTTGTCATATATATCTTTTCAAATACGCTGAGAAATTAGTGATATCTGATATTGATGGAACAATTACGAAATCGGATGTTTTGGGTCATGTTATACCAGCAATTGGAGGTCAATGGGCTCATACGGGAGTTACTGAACTCTACACAAGGATAAAAGAAAACGGATATAAGATCGTATATCTCTCGTCCAGAGCAATAGGTCAATCACATTATACTAAAAGTTATTTGCAAAGTTTGGCTCAAGGATCAAGAAATCTTCCAGATGGACCTGTGTTGTTATCTCCGACTTCTGTTTTGATGGCATTTAGAAAAGAAGTTATTGAAAGAAAACCAGAAGAATTCAAAATAGCTTGTCTCTCTGATTTGAAGGCTCTATTTCCTGTAAAACATCCATTTTATGCCGGATTTGGAAATCGTGAAACAGATGTAAAATCGTATGCTGCAGTAGATATACCTCCAGAAAGAATCCTAATTATTAATCCATCAGGAGATGTTAAAAGAGCTGATCACATTGGTTTTGTTTCTTCGTATTCTTCAATGGCAGTGGAAACTGTAGATTATCTGTTTCCTCCTTTGCTTCCATGTAAAAGAAGATTGTCATATGATGGACAAGTAATAAACAAAACAGAAAAGATGAGCACTAATTTTACTAAACCTGAAACTTGTTCTACTTTTACTCATTGGAGAACAGCACCTGAGGAAATAATCAAAGTCGAAGATGAATTGGCCAATTACGAAAAGAAGAGAAAAGAAATGGCGGATCAAAACAAAAAAAATATCAAAAGAAAAAAGTAAAAATATTAATCTTGTAAATTTTCACAATTGATATTTCTTAATTTTTGATAATCAGCAAATTTTTCGTTGCAAACATTCTCAGTATTAATTAGAAAATTGTTTTATTATTATTATTATTATTATTATTCCGTGGAAATGATTACGGCTTCCGAGTGTTTTGTTGCGAGTATTAGTGCCTCGAGATAGAATTTGAAATCGAATTGTATTTCTTGTAAATAAAATAATGAATTTATTAAATGTGGAAAATTGTTGTTTTAGATAAAAAGTAATAAAATAGAAATATTTGAAACTTGAAAATTTGATTCATCATTGTAGTGGAGAGGATTGAATTCTTACTGTAGTTGTTGTGATTGTTTCTTAATCGTTTTCTGTTTTTTACGGTAGAGATAGGACTTGAGGAGATGTCATGCAGGTAGCGCTCCCTGATTAGGTGGTCTTAGCACGACCACCGTAACCTTACGAGGTTTATATCGTTATCCTGTGATTTAATAGGCAGTAGGAAAAAATATTAAACCAATTATGGTATCCCGAAATTTTGCATAGTGTTGTTATCACCATGGCCTAGATGTCTAAATTCAATCCCAAAAACCGATTTCCACATATAATTAGTAATTTATCTCATATCTTATATTTTTTCCATCTTACATTTTTCTGTTTACGATTTAATATTATTTTTCTATGAAAGACTATGACTTGTTTTATGAGGACCCAAGTACATCTCTCCCTATTCGTCGTACACCAAGTCACAATAATAGTGAATATCAGGGAATGTGGAGTACTGTAGAGCATAAACGACACTCTAGGTTGTAGTTGTGTTCTGTCTTATTATTCTAGTAAAGATTATTAATGCACTTCTGGTTTCTATCTTAACATGTATGATTAAATTAATTTTTAAATTTTGTTTGTTGTCGGATTTCTATAATTGATTTTAGAAAACTTATTTTATCGCTTCCTTGATGGAAGTATGACGTCAATTGATGATGAAAAACAACTAGAAAATCTGAAAATTTCTATTTTATCTGAAAAAATTGCTTCTTTTCTGTTTTAAAAAAGAAGCTTTCTTCCTTAATTGAAGGTTGTCATTATAAAAGTAGAGGTTGCAAATAATTATTGTATTGTTAATTCTTGATTATTGTTTAGTTTTTTCACAGTAGTTAAAACTAAAAAAAAATGATTTTGATGCAGTTTTGTCGACTAATTTTTTTATGTATCTACTTATTAAACAACATCTTAAATTTTGAGTAAGTTGTCAGACGAGTTAAACTTCATTTTTTACATTAACTCTAGGAATAGAAATTTCACATTACAAACATGAATGTAGATATTTACTGTATTAGTACTTCTTGATTGGTTTTTTATTTTTTTGCAAAACAATTGTGAAAAAATATTCAAAATCAGATTCACTGATCTAGTATTTCCATGCATTAATTGATTGGAAAATATCCCTGGTTTTATGTAAGTTATCGGATAAACTAAGTCCCATTTTCCACACCTAGGTTTTCTCTGATGTCGTAGATTCATGTTTCCTCAAATCATAATTTCTCATTTTCTCTATCATGTTAGTTTTATCAGTAAATTATTTTGAGGAAAATCAATTTTACATTTTTGAATTCTGCAGATCTTCGTGCTAATTTATTCAATAGCACAGTTCTCCCAGCTCTTACGTATGCAGGGGAAACTTGGGCTATGCAAGCAAAGGACACGAAGATCGCCTAACTAAAATACAAGTTTCGCTAGAAAGGCGGCTGGTTGGTATCACACTACAACAACAAGTAGTAGAGAATTACACAATGCTGACATTAGAAAACAGACTAGAGTCAAAGATGCCCTTGAATTTGTGAACAAAGCAAAGCACCGATGGGCAGGGCACGTAGCTAGGCGTAACGATAACAGATGGAGTACGAGGGTACTAAACTGGTACCCTCGAGAGCAAAAAAGACCAACGGGCCGACCACCCACAAGATGGTCCGATCCGTTGGCACATAGAAATTCAGTATACTCGCGAAAGGGGAAATTACAAACACTGGATAACTTTAGCCAGAGAGCGAGATAACTGGAAATTGTCCTGGGACCCGCGCAAAACTAACCGCAAGGTAAAGTAATGCGAAGTACGGGTCGATTAAGATTAAGATAAGATTTTTGAATTCTATAATTTTTGAATCCAGAAGTCATTTTCACATACAGTAACCTCGCTAAAAAGAACCCGAAGGGACGGCAGAAATGTTGTTTTTACAGAGGAGTTGCCTTTATCGAGGGGTTTAACTAGGGGAAAATCCACAGTAGGAGTCGGAAACGAGTTGTCTTTAAAGAAAATTTGCTTTTATCGAGGGTGTTTTTAGCGAGGTTTCACTGTATATTGATTTTTTCAAAAATTTCTCCCGCGTGATTTCAAATTACTACCTTATGATCAAATTTATGCTTTTATTTTTATCAAAATGATCAGTGCCCATAGTCTGGATGTTTTGCGATAAATTTTTTTTTATTCATTAAGGTAATCAAAGAACCACAACTCGAAAATGGCAAAATTTCGGCTCGATATTTTTTGATATTTTTTATTACAAACATTAAAATTTATTTTTTTTTATTTTTTGTTTTAATTTATATAAAAATGTCGAAAAAAGTTTAAATTATAAATCATTATTCTAAAGATGGATTCTAGAAATCCAAAAATCTGACTATAAAAGATAATTTTATAAAATCTTCAAAATAGTACATAATTATAGTTTTAAAATTTTTTGAAAATTAATTTTAATACGATAACTTTAATACCTAAAAACGTATTAACTGTTAGGAAAATGTACTTCAGGAAATATTTAATAATGTAATTAATTCAATAAAAGTGTTTTAAATAATCGAAAAGAATAAAAATCACATTTATTATTGGTAATTTTGTCGTGATTTTTAGATGAAAATAAACATGATATTAACATCTATTTCCTAAATATTAATATCCAAGGTTATATATTGGCTTTTTTCCTACTTAACATTAAACATAAAATATTTGTTGAACAGTTTACAGACATCTTAATGTACTTTTATTATTTTTGTAAATCATTCCATTATTCAGAAGTTTCAACAGAAATATCGTTAGTATGTAATTTTTCGAAATATTTGCGCAATATCCTTCAAGATCTACATACTGTATTTACTGACTTATTGTTCTACTCGATATTTGGCGGATAGTTGTAAAGTACCATATACAGTTAAATATGTAAGGTCAACTTTGATTTTAACGTTGATAGATAACGACACTTACTGTAAAGTTCATCATGTCCTTGGAAGGGACGGTACTGATTTCTAATTCAAGTTTATAGCTATTATGCCAATGATAAATTACAAAAAGTTATTTATTTCCAATCTGGATCACCTGTTTAACAATCAGAAGCTTGTCTGATTCCACACGAAGATCTATTTTCATAACAATGTAGCTCTAATTAGGTGTCAATTGCAGTTACTATGACTGAATTACTGTGTATGGCATAGAAGCAATAAGTTTGATTCGTGTAGATATCAAATCTTTTATGTTCCCTCATTCGAACTCACGTACTTTGAAAACAGGTGTGTCTTTTATCATTTCTAAAACTGTGTTTAAGAGTCATCTATAATAATTTTGTCATCATTTCACATATTTTAAAGAAATCAAAACTGACGTCAAATAGTTATCTAAATTTATCCTTGATGATAATATGAAATCATTTTGTGATGAGCTCAAAGATTTTTTTCAACTAAATATCAGAAACGTGTTATCTATGTCGAAAAAAAAGTTTTTTTTTAACTTTGAAACTCACTGTAGATTTAGTGAATATTATAGATATCTTAATGGATTTCTCCAACAGTAGTTGTATTTATTATGGTCTCAGTTTTTCATTTTATGATGTAAAGGACTGTAGTTGTTCGATATAAAGCTAATATTAACTATGATGTCTAGTCTTGAACCTGAATATGAAAAATTCACTGTTATTGTTTCGATTCATTGTAGAATTTCCAACTATTAAGAATTGAATAATTAGATTTTTTACAATATGAGAATTAATAACTGTTTTTGTTTTGATAGATGGTAATTAGTGAATTTCATAGATGAGTAAAACAAGTTCTTTATTTTCGTTCTCCTATTAGTAATTAAGCATTTATTATGGATCAATTTTCTCAAAGTTAATCTAGAAATCTAATTATTCACATAAATTTTAATATGATTGAAAATATATATTTAACAACTTCTTCCTCGAATTCACTTGATTATTCGAGCTTCATAAAGGACAAAGTACTTCTAATTTCTCAATTTAAAAAACTTTTTTCAAAAAAGCATTATTTTCCTTTATAAATTTGTTCAAATTCAATAAATTTTTGTAATTCTGCTTCTCAATTAAATGGAAGTACATCACTGTTCATCGATGTATGAAATTTTAGAAAAAAAACTAACGCCATCAATAGTTAATGTCTATTGTTCTTTGTGGTTGAAAGCCGTAAATGATTATTTCATGTTATCAACCCCTTGATTTACCTCAAAGGAAAATTTGTTGTTTATAATTACCCCACTTCTCTACATCGATATTTTTCGATATTATAATAGACGACAACTTTTTTTAAAAGTTAACCAAAAAAACTATCACATCTCAAATTTCACAAGTATTGCGAAACACAAAATCATCATATTGTCGAAATACTTAGGTTAATCATCACTGGTATGTTAGCAAAAAATTATTATCAGTTTTAACATTTCGAAATTCCCCAAAGAAGGATTTTTGTATTTTGAATTCCTGATTTTCAAATAAGTGGGAGGAAAAAAAATCATCGCTTTGTGAAAAATATTTTCTTTCTCATAAGCAGTATTGATCATTCTTATCAATTGTATAAATTTGATTTCATTGAGGAAAGAAGTTTTCTGCTTTCAATTTATTTCTGATTTTTGTTAATTTTAATACTAAATTATAAACTAGAGTCCGGTACGGTAATATTAAAATCAGTCTGAAAAGGGCTGTTGAAGTATTATGGTGATTTTGAATTATTTCTCATCAAAAATGGTAATAGCTATTGATATTTTTCGTAACAATTTTTTCATTAAATCAACAAAAATCAAACCTGATGATGATCTCAAGTGTAATTGTAAGCTTACTCTTTAACTCGAAGTATATTTAATTTTCATAAGTTTTCAGACACCAATTGGAGGGAAGTTCTTGAACAACAAATACAAAAGGAAATGCATACCAAAGACTTTCTCATATGTTCCAATGTAGAGCTAAAAAATGACATCAACCGACTGATCTCTAAGAGTGAATTTCAAAGCAGAAACATCCCAGTCATCTACCTCGACAGGAGATCTGCTACATTGGGATACTACTTCAAACATCTCCAATTAGAAAATATAGAAGAGAACGATTATGTATTCTATGCCGAAGTTGGTGAACATAACTCTACTGGGTATATTTATCAACTTGATGATCACCTCTACAGATTACGAAATAGAATCAATGTTAGCAACAAAGGAAATGAAGGCGAAATTACAGAAGGCACATTTAATAAACTTATTCAGGATTTAGTTGAAGGAAAAACTGTTACGAGATTTATTATTGTCTACGAGAGACAGTACCTCAAGTTTAAGGATAAGGTAGAATCGGAATTTAAAGAGAATAATTATGAGTACAAATTCATCGAATGGTCAAGGAATGATGCATGTGAAGGACTCCTGAGCAGGGGAATCATGGATAAATTCCCGCTCTTCGACCACAAGTTAAAGAACCATATTAACCCAGTACAGGTAAAAACAGAATCAAACAACCAAGTCGTATATCGTAATACAAAGTCAGCTATCAACATACCAAATAGATTATCTCATAAAGATAGCGCATTTGAAAAGAAAGTCTACGAAATACCTATGGCAATCAATAAGTATCCTTCTAAGACATCTATAATGGGAATAGATGCTAGGAACAACGCGGTGCTCCGTAGCTGTCTCCAGGAACCATGAAATAGAAGCGGTTCAAGACAACAACGGTAATCGCTCTTTCAATTCTTTCATCTCCTTTGATCAATCCAAACCTATCACCGGTGGTGTAGCCTTCAAAAGACTCCGGGACAAGCCAGAGTACGTGGTTTTCGACGTCAAACGAATGATCGGAAAGCCGGCATGTCAATACATAGAGAGAAATGATCTATGGCCATTTCAAATCAGGGATTCTGAAAATGGAGTAGAGATTGTTACAAAAACAAACTCAGGCAAAAATGCATTCAGTGCCATTGAATTAAGTGCTATTCTACTCACAGAGATGAAGAGGATGGCGACAGAGTTCCAAGAAGCCTACAACAATGGAAACTCTATAGAAGAAGCAGTCATTACTGTTCCTAGTTTTTTCAATGAAGAACAAAGGGAAGCAACTAGGGAAGCTGCGAGACTGTCCGGGATCAAAGTCCTGGATTTACTGGAAGAACCTGTTGCTGGAGCTCTCTTTACATCGCTAATAAGAAACAAACCAATAATTCTAAATCTTTAGAAAATCAAAACATCATGATTTTCGATCTTGGTGGAGGGACTCTGGACATCTCTATTATGCAAGTAAAGGACGAAAAATTAAGCGAAATAGGTAGAATTGGAGACTCGCATCTCGGTGGAAGAGATTTTGATGAAGTTTTGGCTACTTACGTTTCAACAATCCTGGAGAACAAATACAACACACTTTTGGAAAACAAGAAGAAAAAGTTCAAGCTGATGAACATGATAGAAAATGCCAAATTTGATCTCAGCATAACGGAGAAAACAGAGTAAGTTTTGAATACAACAAATCATTAATTCATGTTTATCTTTTAGGGTTGATATTAGCGAAGTAGGGGAGGATGAATGGACACCTATCGAAATAACCAGGAAAGTTCGAGATCTCTCCAAGGGTCTCCTAACCAGAATCAACAACAAAATCAGAGATGCGCTGCTTGAGTCGGGGATTGAGAAAATCGACAAAGTAGTCTACGTTGGAGGAGGCTCAAAAATGCCAATGATCCTGAAAAGTTTGAAAGACATTTTTCCAAAAAGCGAACATTACTATGGAACAGATTCTGAATACGCTACATCAGTTGGAGCTGTTATTTATGCTTTACAACTATCTCACAGTAAAAGGTGATCATCAACCAAATCGGAGGAAATTTTAAAAAATTCTCTTCCAAAAAGAAAGAGGATTACCTAAATGCGGACTTGGACTCCGGTATCTTGAATCTCTTAAAAGATCCGTTGCAGTCTTCATTCGGAAGCAATGATCTTGAAATTGCATTAAACACACCTTCATATCAATGATAAATGAGTTTATTCATTATATCATGACTAACATCCCGGAAATTATATGATTCAGAATTTTAATTGTTTATCGTTTTATTCAGAAAATTAATATAATAAATCTGCGATTTGCTTTATTGTAGTTTTTAGTATCTACTGTACATCGACCAAAATATCGAGTTCAAAATTAAGTAAAATATTATTAATTTCAAATTATTGCATTTTATAGTTTTATGATTTTTATTTTTTTAAAGAATTTTACAATAGCATATCAGAATTAAAATTATGTAATATATTTCATTCGAAATATTTTCTAAATATATCTAAAAAAAACATTAAGTGAATGAAGAACATCGATAACGATAATTGTGCTTTATACTTATATTGATATTAATAACTTCCAAGGAACCGTCTAGTTTTATTAGTCTTCAACCACTGAAAGATATCACACGAGGGACCATTTCTCTTCCAAAAACATGCTGATTGCGATTTTAAAAGAATTTACAAATCACATATCAGAAACGCCCAAACGATGTTCGCAGATCGGTTCTGGTTGTTGCAGAATTGAAACAAGTCGAAATTGTCATAATTTTATTCCCGTTCTGAACACAATAAACCATCTAACCTGCACTTGAACCAAATGAAATGCAGCAAGTTAACACAACTGTTTCAGTCCTTCACCATGACCATGAAACCGCTACTCGTCTTCTTCCTTTGTCTCCCCCAGCTCTCCTATTCCACTGCAACAAAAGTCCTTGAAGACCGTGATGAAGACGATATGACTTTTGTTCATGTGGAAATCACAGCTAAACGCTTGAATCTTATCTTTAATAATCATTTAGTTTGAATATATTTACAATAATTGGCCTAAAAGTTAAAATCTTTCTACTTGACACGTCTTCGAAATATAAAATTCATTTCAAGCTGGTCATACGTTATTTAATGATATTACTCCTGTAGTAGATTTTGGTTAGATTATATAAATTTAATTATTAATTATCTTCTATCGTATAGATTTTGCAATCATAAGAGAAAAAGCATTAAGTGCATTCTGAGTATTGCAAAACTTCAGTTAAACGGAATAGAACAATATTCTTATTAAAAATTATTACATAAACAGACCTCTTAATCGATTTGCACCTGACCCTTGGGAAATGCAGCCACGCCTAACGTTAATTATCCGTGGGAAACTTGAGATAAAGCGAACACATAAAGCTATAGTAGATCATACGATACTTTATCATACTTGGGTTAATCTATGTAGAAAATTGAGCTTTAATCCCAAAGTGTTAAAGAGAGTAATAAAGCAACTGCACCATTATTGTTCTCTTTCATCATTTTTCGAGTGACGGATATTTGGTCTGCAAGTTTAGGCAGACTAAATCCTGAATTTTCATCCTTATGTACTTGTCTGTTTTCGAATCGAATTAATTCAGTTTAATCTCTAACTTGAATCAGCTAGGAACCGACAACTCAGTCTTTACTGCTATTCATCGTCAAAAAGGGGAAATGTAGACTTTTTTAAGTGCATATTATATCATGAATATTAACTTTCCAGCATAAGAGGAGATGAAGATGGAAGTAGGATACTTGCAAGTGGAAATGGTAGAAAATATGTTGATCAACTGTCTGTCGAAAGAGAAATTGACTTCTTTTAACGTTCCTTATTCGAACATCATTTTACTCTCTGTTCCTGAGTACATCCGGTCTGTTTTTGTTTTCGTGGACTTGTGACAGCTTCTCTTCGGATTTCATCAGTTGCTTTTCATGATGAAAGTTACCAAAGGTCTAATGAAATGTACAGAAGAGAAACTATAATTCCTAATTTCTTGCAAAAGTGGAATTTTCATTTTGTAGCGACCTTTCTCACTCTTCCCCGACTACTCAGTCTTTATCAAATTTAATTTCTATTTTATTTTAATTAGGTTGATTTTTGTTTTAGCCCTTACATTACTCCTCTTCTCGTGAGACTAAATATTCCGATAAATCTCCAAAACGATGTCCGCAGATCGGTTCTGGTTGTTGCAGAATTGAAACAAGTCGAAATTGTCATAATTTTATTCCCGTTCTGAACACAATAAACCGCCTAACCTGCACTTGAACCAAATGAAATGCAGCAAGTAACACAACTGTTTCAGTCCTTCACCATGACCATGAAACCGCTGCTCGTCTTCTTCCTTTGTCTCCCCCAGCTCTCCTATTCCACTGCAACATCAATCAAAGTCACTGACCCGGAGTACTTCAAACACTGTGATCACCAGAACGCCCAGAGGATCAAGTTCTACAAAGAGAAGTTGATGGCATCTGCCAAGGTCTCTGATGGGGACTGCATTCTGACCAGGGAATTGAAGAGGATCGGTGTTCAGAGGAACTTGAGCAGCACGGTTGGTTCCAGTTTTGTCGTAAGTACAAACGATGTCACGCCGCGGGAGTGTCGGAGAACTGTCTGAATATCATGTCCAGTAGCTCAGAAGCACTGGAACTGGATTCTCATAACTTTCGCGGAAACTGAAAACTCACTCGATTTCACCGGACTCGTCCTTGGCCTTGTCTTCGTCGTCCTGATCTCTTGACTCGACGTGACTCGTGCTAGCAGACGTCTGAGTCGTCCTCAGGTGCTCGGGGAGACAGATGTGGACCAACTTGTCCGGGTCCTTGTCGAACTTGCCGTCGACCAGACTGATTATCGGGAGCCGTCCTCCCCGGGACGCCTTGACGGCCCTGCACTCGGAGCAGTCCAGCCTCATGCGGCCGTCGATCAGCACCTCCTTCACTTCGAAGCAGAACACCAGGTCCGGATGGACCTTGGACTCATACTTGTAGACCCTCTTGCAGCTCTTCTTCCTCGAAGAACAGACCCCGACGGGGCACTCCTCGACTACCGGGACGTACTCCGGTTCGTCCAACTCCTGGACGCATACATGGTTGAGCTCGTCGGGGTTCCTGTCGAACATGTCGTCGACCAGGTAGAGAACCGGGACCTTGCCGTCCTCCGTCCTGACCACCCGGTTCTTGCAGCTGGCACAGTTCAGTTTCAGCTTCCAACCCATGTTCTCCTTGACGTGGAAGGTGAAGCTCTTCCCGGGGTGTCGGAGGGACTCGTAGACGTACGCATTGGCGAGTCTCGAGGTCTGCTCCACTCGCGACACCGGGAACGGGACCAGGGGTGGTTTCCTGACCGGGACGGGTGCTGCGGGAGGTCGTTTGGGACGATCGGGGCTGAAACACTCGCTCCGTACTGGGCGTCACACCAACACTCACCGAATGGCGCCAGGGATCAGGCAGATGTGCTCCAGCTTGTCCGGGTCGCGGTCGAACTCGTCCCCCACCAGGTTCAGGACGGGGATCCGTCCGCCGATGTTGGTCTTGGCCTTCCGACAGCCTCTGCAGTCCAGCATGATGGAGTTTTTCCTCTTCTGCTTCACACGGAAGACGAAGGTGACGTCCGGGCGGGTCTGGGAGTCGTAGTAGTAGATGCTGTTCTTGCCCTGTATCTCCTGAACACGGGACACCGGATAGGTCCTCTGAAACGAGTGTGATGTGAGAAGCGTCGTATTAGTCACATACCGGCTCTTCTCCTTGCAGGTTTCCCAGCACGGCGCTGCAACGGGGGATTAGTTCGCACTTATCTCGTCCACTTACTCCACAAGGGCCTGGGCCTGAGACAGGGCCGACGTGTTCGCCAGCAGAGCCACACAGATGTGGTTGATGGCGTCGGGGTCCCGGTCGAAGGTGGACTCGTCGGATAGATGATGGGGATCCTGCCGTTCCTGATCGTCCTCTTGGCTCTCTTGCACCCGGAGCACTCCAGCTTCAGCTTGCTCTGCTTGTGCTCCTTCACGGTGAACACGTAGGTCACGGCCTCGTGCACCCTGGAGTCGTACTGGTAGTTCTTCCGGTTCGAGCGGGTCATCTCGATCCGGGAGACCGGGTAGACGGACGAGGGGGTCTGCAAAGCGGCTTCATGTGCACCCCGAGCGGGCAACTCACCTCCGTCGCGTAGGTGCTGGACGCCTCGGCGACGATTCGCCGCCCGAAGCCAGCTTTTCTATGACGTCGAAGATGGATTCCCCCGTACTGTCCCCTTCCACTTTCAAGTCCTCCGTGTCCGGCACGTCCTGCGCCCTGTCAGCTCCCTGGTGCACAGGTGGCTGAGTCCGTCGGGGTCCCGGTCGAACACAAAGTACTCAGCAAGTGGAGGTTCGGACTTTGGCCGAGGGATGCTCTTCTCATCTTCAACAGGCACTGCAGACCAGCTCCGTCCCCCTCCCCGACACGTCCTTCACGATGAAGACGTAGGTGACTCCGGGATGGGTCCTGGAGTCGTAGCAGTAGGCCTCTTCCTTGCCTCCGGCCAGAGTCACTCGGAGACGGGGAACCCCTCGGCCGTGGGGATGGAAGTGGACGGAGGAGTGTCCCCGTCCTCCACCATCACGGCCTCCTGGGCCTCTCCCTCAGCTCGCCGGACCCAAAGTGCACAAATGGTTCAAGCCGTCCGATCCCGGTCGAAGGTGGTCTCGTTGGCCATGTAGATGATCGGGGCTTTCAGGGAAGGGATCTTCCTCTTCACCTTGGTGCAGGCGGCACAGCACAACTTCAGCTCTTTCTGGTGGTGTCCTTCACAATGAAGGTGTAGGTAACACCCGGATGGACCTTGGAGTCGTAGCAGTAGGACTCCCTCCCGCTTCTGGTCAGAGTCGTCTGGGAGACCGGGAACTCGGTCATTGTCTGAAAACGACTTTCATATATGGATTTCGTAACAGAGTGCCGGGCAAACACGGAATCTGCAAGTAGGTCATAAATAACCACAAAGTAGCGAGTTCTGTCAATTTTATGGGATATTCTAAATACTTCTCACCGACTATCCAAGGGACAGTCACTCCAACTCACGCTGGTTCCGGGACTTATCCCTTCGAATCAATCCCCAGGTTTTGCGGGTACATCGAGCTAATGCAGTCGCCAGAAATGAATAGGAAGCGGAATAAAGCAGCCTCGGGCAGGGGCGCAGTGTCACTGGGGAGCAACTGTCGCACAGCCAGCAGGCACGCACTCTGAAAGAAACTAGGACGGAGCGCGGGGGACGGACCCTGGGGAGCAAAGTGACATCGAAGTGGGGACGGACAAACAAGGGACGGAAATCGATTTTCTCCTTTCAGAGCGGGTACCGGGATTACCTCAACAGAGTCCAGCACCAGGATGTCCAGACGAGCCACCCTCACCGTGAAGTCGCCTACACCACTGCCTATTACGCAATCAAGGAGAAGGAGATGTTCGGGGCTTTAATGCTCGAGGAGATTCGTCCCATCGGATGGTTCTTCAACTTGATTAGGTTCTTCGCCGCCGAATTGCACCCGAATCCGGATCGGCCCTTCGCTGGTTGTCCCCAGGGGCGCTGCACGGAACACCCTCTGGTGAAGGCCGTTGAACTCGCGGCGGATGCCGACTTCCCCGAAGCGCAGCTTTCTTTCCGGAGAATCAAACCCGAAGTCATCGCCGACTTGGAGGAGAACGACGGCTCCCACGTGCATGCGATGTTGCTGGACTGGATCTACTCCCTTCCGAAAGACAGAATCGAGTTCGTGAACGACAGATTCCGGTGGGTGGACGGCACAGAGACGACTATCGCCTTCGGGATCTGGCAGTTGAGGGAGCTGGGAGGCAGTCGGGTGTTCGGAGGCCCCGAGCACCGCAGTCTCTTCACAAAGTCCGTGGAGGGTTCGATAAGGGATGAGTACCCAGAGCAATGGGAGACCGTGAAGGAGAATTATCTCCGAGTTCGGGCCGTCGGTGGAGGTCCAGAGGGAAAGTGGGCACTTCTGAGCTGCATCATCTCCCACATGTACAGACAAGAACAGGACTTTGTTCGTTTTTTATTAAAATTGTCGTTTGACAAACATATCTGTGGATTAGACGTTTTCAAATATGTCGTTTGAAAAAAGTGAAAAATAAAAGTTGAAAATCATGACGTCATTTTTTAAATTTAATTTTAAATAATTTGTTTTCATTATTCAATATTTTGGATTAGATGTAGTTTTTCGAGAAATCATATATTAATCCTCTGTTAAAGTGTATTTTAAGAAGGTTTTCTCGATGCAAAATTATTCTAGAAAATCTGTTTACTAAATTTCCGAAAGTAATCTTTAGTCGTGGATATTCAAGTGTTCCGATTATTTTTATCTTAGTTGAGTAAAGAGATATTTTTATTTATTTAAGCTTATTAATTGCGATACAAAAACTCTAGGGAAAATTTAACCACAACCGACGACGCCGCGGAACCGGGAAAGGACAAGAGACAACCTTCCGTTTCCATAGTCGCTCTTTTTTATTTCGTAATATTTATTTTACACAACTTTTTTCGCTAGTTAAATTTCTTTAATATATCAATTAAATAAGAAAGAAATTACTTAAAAAGAAAAAACTTCAAACAAAATTATAATCACATTTTCCTTTTAAAAAAACCAGTCATTTTAGCACATATTCATAAAGTCAGCTGGCAACTTCCCGAACGCCCGGCCATAGCTCAGTTGGTAGAGCGGAGGACTGTAGAGTTACGCGGACATCCTTAGGTCACTGGTTCGAATCCGGTTGGCCGGAGTTTCCTTTTTTCCCTTGAAACCAAAGCTTTGAAATCAAATACCACTAATTCAGTGCGATGACGACTGCTCACGGCTCAGTTCACCCGAAATAGGGACGTAGATTTATTGTTTTCGTATTAGCACCATTCAAGTTTTATTTCCAACCATTATTAAGGTTTTTCGAATCACAGATGGAAATTTACTTTTTATGTCCTTTACGATGGAACATTCGGAAATCGAAAAGGATCACTTTCCACATCAGTACCACTAGATTTGCCCCCACCTATGAGCTACAATGTACCTTATCAAGATTTTAAAGGAAATCTCCCAGATCTATCAATTGCCGTAATTGCAACAAGGTAATTATAGGGGCTCTGAACAACTGATCATTTTACCTAGTACTTATTAGTGATCAAGAATGAACGACCAACATCGTTAAGTTCATGATTTTATACTTTGAGCGTTTCCTAAGCCCTTGATTCAGACAGACAGGATTCACTAGCGGCTAATCAAGTTTAGTCAGTAGACGTGATTTTCAACTGGACTCAAGTTGATATATGGAGCTTTACTGCAAAGCATTCATTATTTTGCAACTCAATAAATCTATGATAACAAGGGCATACATTGAGTTTTCCTGCCAAAATGCGCTTGAATGATTAGTACTAGGTATGGAGATGGGAGAAATTGTAAAATATATTGAAATAACTAAGTAACAACGATCAGAAATGAATGATTCCAATCACTAAGAAATCTGTGGTCCTAACACGAAAACACGGAAAATCTATAACTTCGTCATAGATAATCGTCCTCTTAATTTTCTATTTTTGTACTCAATTGTACAAAAACACTAGGTCGGAAATATTAATCACTGGAATTAAAATCTAACAAAGCAAACATACTTCTAAAACGAACTTACGGTCTTCTCTTCCATACACTTAATATTCGTTCTGATTATGTTTCATCGGATTATCCTCGGATTGGGCTGTTTACATCCATCGCAAAAATCCTACATGATGGTCTTCTTTCTGTGATTCTGGAATCTTGTCATATGGTAGTACAAGGACGAAGAATGCCACTCAGCCAATTGAAGACGCACACGACAGCGCTAGGACACCGCCCAATCAGTCTGTATTTCAAGACACCCATTCCAGAACCAAAATAAGAGTGAAAGTCAGTCCGAGTCCGCCTTGGTTAGACTGAGGCTCTCTTTGGTTTGCAACTACCATGAAGGGAATGAAACACGGTTAGAACTCGCGGGTACAAGAGGAATCTCCAGATTTCAAATTTCACACTGATACAGGGAACTTCCATCACGGGTCCCAGCCTTTTCCCTGCAATACTAATGACTAGAATTATGTTGGATCAAGCGCTGATTAATGTCAACTTTAATTCGAGTAATTATGCATATATCTAACGGTACTTTTTTGTAAACCAAGTTTGGTGAAAATAATTTCTACTTTATCATTTTGGAGGAAAGTATTTTCAAGAAGTAATTTCTTGCATCAACAAAGTCATCTGGTATTCTTAAGGTTTCATTTACAACTGATAATCTATTTTCCCACAAAGTCCTTTTCGTCCTTTTTCTATCCCAATTCCATTTTAATCTGTTTATTACGCTTATCAAACCGACATCATACTCTTCCAGAAGCTTATGGAGATTACTGTAGAATTCTTCTCTCTGCTCATTAAGCAGCGATTAGTTTTCTATAAAAATAAAAATATTATTACTTCCAATAAACAAAGTTTACATTAAGTCCGAAAATTTAACAATAATTCTTTTACATAAATCATATGATCACTAACTTCTACTTCATATTTCGGTATACTTGAGTGCCAAATAATGTGAAATCCAAATAACTGAGTTGTGGTAAGTTATAATTATAGATTAGAATTCTTCGACGGCTGTTTTGTCGATGAAATCCTTGTACATGGAGCTCGTGTTGGTCATTCGATTCTTATCCGTTCTCTCGAAGAACATGTGGTCAGAATCCGCTTCTATACGGTCCGTTCTCCCACTAGCGAAACCATTGTCGATTCTGGAGACGAGCCAGAAGGTCTCCATCACACCCTTGCCTTTGATGATCACTTCTCCTCTGGCTTCAGTAATGAACCCTCCCAACATATGTAGGAAGTTGTTCAATTCCGGAGAAATGTGAATCTTTCCGGCTGCAAAGATCGAATTAAGGTTGAAATTCCGGGATAAATATTCAACTCACGTTTGCCGTTGCTCTCCATTCTGCTGGCTATGTTGACTGTGTCTCCGAAGAGACAGTATCTAGGCATCGTCAACCCGACGACCCCAGCTGTACAAGGCCCGGTGTGAGCCCCGACTCTGATATTTACTCTTTCAGAGGGCAAGTGGGGGATTCTAAAGGACTTGATTGCTTCTACCAGAACCAGAGACAGATTGGCAATCTCTTTCGCATGTTCGTTTCCATTCCGATGAGGCAGACCGGAGACACACATGTAGCCGTCTCCGATGGTCTCCACCTTGTAGACATCATAGGATTCGATGCAGCCGTCGAACAGGGAGTACAGATCGTTGAGCAGACTGACGACTTGGAGAGGACTGCATTTGCTTGCGAGATTGGTGAACTGGACTACGTCGGAGAAGAACACAGTCACACACTCGAAGTTCTCTGGTTCCACTGATTTCCCAACTTTGAGATTGTCAGCCACTTGTCTGAAACAACCATTACTAAATGAATCGACCAGTGAAACAAACTTTGGGAGCATTCGGTAGAGCAGGACATCACTTCTTTTTTTCTCTTCGACGAGTTCCTTGGTTCTTTCGGCGATTCGCTCAGCCAGGTTGTCCGCGTACTGCTCAACCATGCTGAAGATATGGTCCATGAGATTCTGGTTCTTTCCGCTCATAGACCTCATCAGGGTCTTGACTTGGTTGATGTCGGTCGTTATCAGGTCCTCCTGCCAGCAGTCCCGAATCAGATGAAGGACAGCTGGATTCAGATCAGGGATGTCGATATCGTTCAGTTTGGTCTATTGGAGCTACTCCTCCTTCTTTGATCAAGTAAAGCAATTCTAAAAAAGATAGGAATGAAAGTTATTAGAACAGTAATGGAAATACCAATCCACACCAGCCGCTCGGTTTTCATAGTCAAAGGGATTTCCTTGTGAGAACTTCACTGGAAGATAATTGCAAAGCTATAAAATCCCCAGCCTTGGTCCCTACAGAGAAAGCGCTCTCAATCATTCTGGAGCCATCCACAGATAATCTGAAATGAATCATGTATTGTTATATAAAGACAGATCCACACCCATTCTTCGTTTCTTTCTTGGCGTAGAATTTGTCACATCCAAAGTCACTCAATTGACAACCCATCTGTCATCCACCACACAGTTCTTCTCGAGGTCAGACGGCCGTGGAATTGAAGGAAGTTCTGTGGAGTGGATGTAGCTGAGTCCGTCGGAGATTAGTCCTCAATGATGGAGAGGACGAAGAAGGCGTCCATGTTGTAGGATCCCTTTAGCGATGACGTCTTTCAATGACCCTCGACTACAGTACTTCCAAATGGCGAACAACCTGAGGACCATCCAAACATAATCCAAGAAGCGGTTGCAGTTGTCAGAGTCCATTCGGGTCATCTAAACTGCTTTTGATTAGTGTTTCGAAGATTTCTAAAGACCTTTCGGAGTTCTTCGTAATCTTTCTCTTGGAGGACCATTTGGTCTGGAACTTTCGTGCTGCTACAGGTTCATGTCGGAAGTAAAGAGTAGTTGTAATTCTTGATTCCGACATACTCTCCAGAGTCATCTTCGTTGAATTGAGTGCTTCGATTTGAAGTGAGCGTTCACTGTGGAACCCAGTCTTGCTTTTATGGGGTTTGTCAAGTTGCGATAAAGGCGATCTTCCAGAGCTTCATTTAGCTTTCTTGATTTGCTGTCTTCGGTAACTAAAATTAGAAAATAGA